>CATIWQ010455517.1:0-16413 GCA_949673415.1 Euphorbia schlechtendalii | reverse complement strand
ATATGTATGTATGTATGTATGTATATATATATAATAATTTAGAAGAAAATTAAAAATAAAAATAATAAACATGGCCCCAAAGAAATCCTAATTAGGATTTCTTTGGGCGCCAATCACCAATTCTGCCATGCCCCAAGCTGTGCTCGCTAGAAATTCCCTATTATGGGGTTTTTCTTGGATTTTGGGGATTGAAAAATTCACAAAAAAAAAAGTTCTCTCGACAATGATGGAGAAATTTTTACGAAAAAAACAATATTTTTCGAGAGATATAATTCTGACTTTTTCTAAGTTTCTTTTAAGGTTTCTATGATTATATTCGTATCCAAAACACCTTTGGATCTCGAATTTTATTACTTTAAAAAAAAAATTTCCATCATTTTCACAAAAATCCTCAGATATTGCCAGGCCTAAAAGAAATTTAGTGCCCAAGTCTGATTACCTTTTACATAAATAAACACTTATTTTCCACACAAACATCAACTAAAAAATGAACAAGGAACACTCTTGGGGATCATACGGATAGGCCGAAGTGGATTCATGCTGAAAGGGTAAGCCTCTGAGTTCCTAGAGTTGTTATCTCGTGTTTCTTTTGATGTTTCTATTTATTCTAAATGATGACCTAGTAATAATTTTGATTTATTCTTTTATGTAAATATCAATGTAACATTTATTCTCGTTCTTTTCTATTAATAAAAATTCAAGTTAGAACTTCTCCAAAGAAGGGAAGAAAATTATTCGCGGATAATAGGCCTCACACTTTGTCATGCGGTTATTTTCACTAATAAAAAATGACCAACATATTTGTAAATAAAATGAATCATTTTATTTCTAAACATGAATTTTTAATCTTCATTTGTTTTAATTAGGTCACATGGGCCTCACCAAAATTAAATCGGCCATATGTGCATTATGTTGTAATATACCATGTGCTAACCTTTGTGGATGCAGGTAGATTAGGATTAGGTGTATGTTTAGGATTTTAATTTTCCCTCGGGTGTTACAATTTCAATTATTTGTTTCGGGAAATGTAATTAATAGATTAGGCGGGCGGTTGCATCCCCAAATGTTTTGTAATTCTTAATTTTTTGCTTTTCGCATTTATTTTCTGCTTTATGGATGGATTTATCGCTTTCAAATGTACGTAAATCATGCATAAAAACTCAAAAAATGACATAAGTGCGAATATGAACAATAAGAAATATGGTTTTCTATAGATGTAATATAATGTGATCCAATAAGAAATAGATAACTTATCTCGAACCTAAATTTCTGTGTCTTAGTGGGCCGTTCCCCAGATGTTAAGCTTCACTGGACTTTAATTCTTGGAAGAGCTAATCTAGGTGGCGAATCTACACTAAGAGACGGTGGATTTGGGTTTGACCGATCTAAAAATGTTTTTGCTTTCTCTACCAAACTTTTTCTGAGTCCCAGACCTGGTACCTTTATTTTCAACTTAAACACCCCGGTGGACCGTGCCTGTCATCTCTGCACGCTATCGGCCCATTGCTCCGTGTCGTATGCTCACAGTGGTGACTCCGCTGGGAATTTTTCTAAAAACTTGCTTTTTGAAAAAAAGGTTTTAGATTTTGGATAAGTGCCGAAAATTATTGATCACATTATTTCGTATTTCTTAATTACAACATATTCATAAATTTGCATTCCAATAGGGGGATTAGCCCATTAGTCTAAGGTACCCCTATCACCGCAAAGTTTTATCTTATACTAATCTACCTTCCTAAGAAAAGATAGTACTTGAGTGGGTGGAGCACTTGTTGCCATATCGCATGCACCTTCCTCGTTAGAACCTATTTGTGGAGAGGTTTGGAGTGTATTTTAGTGCAACAAGAACCTTCTACATCAGCAACCCATTTATAAACCTCATGTATATAAGCCGTAGGCATTTTCCCTAGGGTGTTACCCAACAAACGACCATGCATTATATTTTTCTTGTAGGTGCGCTCCTTAGTATCTATATGGTACTAAGATGAACAAAACTTAGAATAAAGACTAGCCAAAAACCCTACGCGAGGGAGTTCTATGGTTGGAAGTTTCGACGTTGCATACTATGTGCTACGTACTTATTATTGTACAAATGTCATGCTAACCATGAATCTTAGTGTAGACACTTGAACGCACACACTCATAATGTTAATATGATGAAACATAACATCTTCTCATCGCCATACTTAGTTGACACTTGACATTGTATCACCCTAGGACAACGTAAAACCACTTAGAAACATCAATTGCCCCTTTCAGCAAGATGTCCACTTGACATCCGGCTATTAGCCGATACAGGGCAAACATACCTTTCTTTTACTACGTGATGTCCACTAGAATCCGACACTTAGCCCATAAGGGGCAATAATATATCCTACACATCATCTTTGATGTCCACTCGACATCCAACTCATAATCCACATGGGGCGATCACACATACTATATAGCCTAAACGGGGCAAATACCTATCAAAACCATTAGTTCATACATCATGTGATGTCCTTATTGACATTCAAACCTAAGGCCACAAGGGGCAAACTTATTTCAAAAAAAACCTTGCCATACTAAATCTTGAAGGGTATATGCTTAATACCCGGGCCATCTACCCACAACGGGAAAAGATTCATGCATCACCACATACCCTCAAATAACGATGACCACAAGGGCATCCGAAACTCCGCACTAATTGCGTAAAATAACCAAATCATTCATTCAATAGCTACATATGGTGGTTATTTTCATCTTAGATTCATTTTCATCTGGGTATGTCGCACTGCTTACCCAAAATAATTCTAACCTCCTCATTCCATGAGATCTAATCATAGTAAAAAATCTCAAAATATTGACCTATTACCATATGGTTAACTTGTCACCTCATTTACACCACTCATATTGCGATGTCACATAGAAATCGTACAGATCTCAAATCCAACCCCAGATGTTCAATTTTCATTTCCCCATGCTTTCATTTTTACCTGATGACTAACTTGTTTATTTCAAATGGATTGACAAACACACATCATGGCATGCAAACCCCATGTGAAAGCATCCATTACATTAAATATCTCATGCACATCATGGCATGCAAACCCCATGTGAATGCATCCATTACATTAAATATCTCATGCATTTTTCTCATCACCATGTCATGAATATTAAATGCCTAGTCTAATCTTCTACTTATGTATCGAAGGTGGCTTGGAAAAGGCAGCTTGAAGCCTGGTCCACATTTCTCCAATCGTGGCCAATCTGGAGGGGGTTTCGTACATGGACTCAACTGAGGACTTGGGTTCCGATTCAGATTCAGTTCAACGTACGTCTTTCATGGCCAATCCACATGATGGAGTTGCAATGGAGGATCACCCCACCCTTACAGGATAGAACTATTAGTAGACACATTATTCATTAGTGAGCGCCAAGATTGCAACTGCCTTGAATGCCTTTGCTAATAATGAACAACTAGCATCACTCAATCACCAACACGCCGGGAGAGCTCAGAATGTGGTGTCTAGCTTGGAGGTCACCCTTAACAATGATGGTCCAACTAGCTGGCCTAAAATAGGGAGACCTCCCACCTCACACATGGTGCCCCCAACTGCCTTTTATCAGTTCGGGGCATGACATGGCCAGCTGAACCAAAATTAATTCTTCTCGGAACAAATTGGGCAGCCGCCATTCATACTAGGGCCTTTCTACCAAGGAATGATAAAATAACCTATTCCCAGTTGGAGTACGTCAGTTACGTCACAGTTCCAAGCACCTCAGCTACCCCGATTTTGTGGAATTTCCCAAGGGGCAATATAATTGCTATCCAAGCATAGGGAATGCCATCCTCTAAAGACTAGGAATGGAAGAATTATGGCAACAATTCTTAGCCACTCACGGTGGACATCTCACGAATCTATACTCAGTGCAACGAATATTCGGGGATGTAGACAACTTACCCCCAAAACTTCGCAATGTCACTTTTTGAAAAGTATGTGGGATCTGGTGACCTGCGCGCTCACTTAACGTATTATCAAATGGTGATGAGAGCATTAAGGTCACCGAATGGATGATGGCTAAGCTCTTCGTCATCACCTTGGGCTACCCAGTCAATGAATGGTACAACCATATTTTGCATTACATATTTACTTATTAGAATAGCCTTACTGAGGCTATGATGGGGCATTACTATTTCCACACATAGATGGAAACCACGATGCAATATTTGGAGGCTATAAGACAAGAGTAGGGTGAGAGCTTCAAATCCTACTATGTGCGTTGGATGGCCACACAGGTTAGGCTTCAGGCTCGATTAAGTCTACCAGAGATGATAACCAAGCTTCTGAATGGACCATCATATAGAAACAAGTTTGGGTCAAACATCTTTTAAAGCTATCAAGTAGTGTTTGGGAAGGCGGACAAGATGGACCACTTTGAATCTATGGACATATCTGAGGGGTGCTAGAATAACCCATGATTGATGATTTAATAGATTAGAATTTAGCTACTTTACCCACGATGCCTTTGAATTTGGAATAAATTGAACTTCGTTTATTTGATTAACCTTCTATTGATCACATCACGCATTCTCATAAGCATATACATAATGGTTTTAGCACATGTGACACATCATGTCATGAAATTAATTTGGGTATAAATGGATTCCCCAAAGTTAATGTAATTTTAAGTGATTTGACTCTTGAGAGAAAGTGAGACAAGCACTTAGACAACGCGTGATAGCATTTACCTCACCCTATAAAGATGAAAGATCAAGAGAAAGATCTTCAAGCACGGAGCTTCCCTTGATTATTATATTAAGTAAGCAAAAGATCAGAAGGATCAAAGCTAGAATAAGACCAAAGTGTCAACAAAGAGAATTTAGGTCAAACAACCTACAACACAAAGAAGGGGTTAGGCCATTGACCATGTCAACAACTTCATCACATAACCCATCAACACTTATAGGCCGATCATTACATCGTGAAGGGAACGCCATTGAATGAAAATTGTTCACCCTCGATGAATCAAGCAATACTTGATACACCTAATTGGTCTGAGGCCTCTAACCCTGACATATCATCTATTATAAGAGAAGTGTTGAACTCGAAAGGAAACGCTGATAATCAAGACATATCATCGAATACACCTCAAGCTAGCAAAGAAGCATGAGCACCAACCAATCGATCAGAAATGTTGAACGAGACAACAATTGAAGTCGTGTACATGGATGACAATCGATCTATCAAATAAACCAAGACTGGCACAATTGCTATCACGCATAGGTGAAGTAAATAAATCGGTAAAAAGCAATACCAATAAAAAATAAATTAGCCTGTCAATTAACACTCTATTAGTTGAGAAAAAATTAGGGCTTCTTTTAAAAATAGAAAAAGAATAGTCCGCTGAGTAGAAAACCCGAAAAGGGAGGCTTAGGCAATACTTAGGACACCGGGAGAATCATATTGGTAAGAAAACCTGAGAGGGCTAATCAACAGCAGGAGTAAAATCATTTGAAAATTTATACCCTTGTCAAGTTCATCAATGAATTGTCATTTTTGCCGAATCTTTAAGTATATGCTTATTTCGATTGCTAGCATGCCAATGGTAGAATGTTGCAAGTAAACATCCAAAAAATGAAAAAGTAAAAAAAGTAAAAATAAAGAAAAAAAAGTCTGCTAGATTGAAAACTTGAAAGGGTGGTCTAGGCAAAAATTAAGACAAGGTTCGATAGGTTGAAATCCCGTAAGGGTAGTCTATGAAAAAATTAGGTCCAAAGAAATATCAAATTCTTTATATACCTCAAACACTTAAGGCAAATAGCTTGCAAGAGATGATCACCGCCACAATGTAAGGTGAACGACTCATCATGATCTTTCTCAAACCATATTCAAGCTTTGAAATCGAATCTAATTCAATGAACCCATGGTCGTCACTCTCAAGAAGTCATCCATGGAATCCCCAACAAGACAAATCCTAGGGGTAACCATGCACTAGCACAAGAGAAGGCTCCTCAATGAATGAAGCCCACAACACCTACAATAGATGAATATACATCATGTGATAAATATTATCCATGCATAAAATCATGCATTACATTAGCATCACGTCATTTAGAGGTAAAGACGATACCAAACTAGGGCAACACCATCCAGTAAACAAGAAATGACTGCACTTCCACTTGAGTAATCTATAAACATCAAGAAGGATGATGGCTCACTCCAACCTAAAGCCAATTAAAACCTACAAAATCCTCCTAAAACAATGGAGCAGTTCTTGGACATCATCAAATTTTCATTAAACTCATTTCTTCATCATGTGTTTAATTTTGATTGAAGGGGCAAAAATTTTTGCTTCTCTTAAACTCAATCAAATAATTAAAACATGCATCATAAAATGTATTAACATTATACATCTCTTTGATTTGTCACAATAAGCAAGTCAAAATCCTAACAAGGAAATCCAAAATACAACCGAAGAAACAAACTGTTATCTCAATGGGGTTACCATTGAAATGGATTCAAGCACCCTACTCTGGTAGTTCTAATGGTCAATGCCAACTGAAGGTCAACTCACAAGGGGCACATGATGACCACAACTAAAGAAAGAAACAGTTACCATCTATTAAAATGATGTCACAGAAAGAAACGGTCGACCCGCCCTCAAGAGGTATCAAACACCAAGGGATTCCCAAGAAAGAAACAGGCCATCCCGTGAGGACACAGGACCAGAAAGGAAGGCCCATGTCATTCCCGATCGGGGAAAAAGATGTCACCAGTTGCAGCCATCAGGTATATTCTCAATCCATCCGCTCCATTTCGTGTGATCAAACTGGTTATACAACTAGCAATGATCACACAAGGGGCATCTATAAGCATGGGATTTTGTACCAGCTCGCATGTTCTATGATGATGGCTTTCTGAGATTTTTATCTTTGAATCACACAATTTTTTATCTTTCGATGATCTTCAAATGGGAGTTCTCCTCGTTAAAAATAATATTTTCATCCCTGAAAAAATGTTTAGGACCGTAACAAAATATTTAAAAGTTTAAAAACTTAAAATTTTTTTAAAATGACACGAATAATATTTAAGGGTCCAAAATAATTTAATTGGATTATTTGAAATTATAGGTATATATAAATTTGTGTGTGTGTGTGTGTATATATATATATAATATTAAAAAAAATATTAGGATTTATTTGGGCGCCAACTGCCAACATTGGGCTCACCAGAACCAGCAACTAGGCTTGCCAGAAATTCCCCATTATAGGGGGAATTCCTATAAATAGGGGGGCCTTTTTTGGATTTTGGGGATCGCAAAATTCACAAAAAAGATAGTTTTCTCTTGATAATGACGGAGAAATTTTTATAAAAAAATAATATATTTCTAGAGAAATAATTGTGACTTTTTCTATGTTTCTTTGATTATATTTATATCCAAAACACGTTTGGATCCCAAATTTTATTATTATCAAATCATTTTTTTCCATCTTTTTCACAAAAATCCTCAGATATTCTCGAGCCTAAAACAAATTTAGTGCTCAAGTCCGATTATCTTTTGGATATATACACTTATTTTCCACACAAACACCAACTAAAAAATGAACAAGGAATGCTCCCTAGGATCATACGGATACGTCAAAGTGGATTTACGCCAAAAGGGTAAGCCTTTGAGTTCCTAGAGTTATTATCTAGTGTTTCTTTTGATGTTATTATTCTAAATGATGACTTACGAATAATTTTGATTTATTTTTTTATGTAAATATCAATGTAACATTTATTTTCCTGCTTTTCTATTAATGAAAGTTCACGTTAGAACTCCCCCAACGAAGGGAATAAAACTATTCCCTGATAACAGGGCTCACACTTTGTCATGTATTCATTCACTAACAAAAATAACCAACATATTTGTAAATAAAATGAATCATTTTATTTCGAAACAATAATTTTTAATTGACATTTGTTTTAATAAGGCCACGTGGGCCTCGCCAAAATTAAATCGACCATATGTGCAATAGGTTGTAATATATTATGCGCTAACCTTTTTGGATGTAGGTAGATCAGGATTAGATGTATGTTTAGGATCTTAGTTTTCCTTCGAGTTTTGCAATTTCAACTATTTTTTTAGGAAATATAATTAATAGATTAGGCAGGCGGCTGCATTCCCCGAGGTTTTGTAATTCTTAATCTTTACTTTTCGCATTTATTTTCTGCTTTATGGATGGATTTATCTCTTTTAAATATACGTGAATCATGCATAATAACTTGAAAAATGACATCAGTGCAAATATGCAGAATTAAGAAATACAATTTTCTATAGATGTCATATAATGTGATCAAATAAGAAATAAGCAACTTATCCCGAACCCTTATCATTGTGTCTTAATGGGTCATCCCCAAGATGTTAAGCCTCACAGGATTTTAATTCCTTGAAGAGCTCATCTAGGTGGTGACTCTATACTAAGAGACGACGGATTCGAGTTTGACCGATCAAAAAATGTTTTCGCTTTCTCTACCAAACTTTTTCTAGGTCCTTAATCTGGTACCTTTATTTTCAACTTAAACACCCTGGTGGACCGTGCCTCTCATCTCCACGCGCTCTTGTCCAATCATTCTATGTCATCCACTCACAACGGGCTATAAAAGTTGCCTCACATCTTGACCACAAGCGGAGTTCTCAACGTTAGGAACTTCCTTAACCAGAGGTGTTAGAATGGTAGAAGATGGGTTTGAAGAAGGGGTAGGTTTAGATGAATTTACAGTTGAAGAAGCAGGGGGAATGGTTTTGGTTTTCTTGAGTGGAATAGAAGGTACATTGGTTGTACAAGTAAGGGTTTGTGTTTGGGTTTGTATAAGAGAAGAAGGGGTTTGAGTATTATTTACTTGAGAGTGGTTGGAGAAAAAGAATCATGGCTTTTGGTAAGAGAAGAAATATGAATAGTTTTTTGGTTATTTATAGGAGAGGAAGGATTGTGAATAAGAGAATTTATAGTATTCGAAGGAGAAGGAGAATTTACAGTTGGTATATCAGTATCTACAAGAGTAGAAGCTAGGGGAATGGAAGAATTTACAGGAGAAGAGGTTTGAGGATTTACAGAATAAATGGGGGTAGGATTTATAGGAACCTCTTAGTTAGCTGTTAGACCCAAGGACGGGCTAGCTTGAGGTTGCTCAAACTAGGTAGAGGGTTCCTTAATTTGAGAGAAAGAGGGTATGGGGATGTTGGATCAGGAAGATCATACACTTACTTATTGATGGAGAAGGTGTCTCCAACGTCCTCCTTAGTGCTCACCACCTGTACATTCTTTTGCAGGGGCCTATTGGTGGCAGAATGCTTGCGCTATGTGCCCTTAGCCTTGGCAAAATTAACGTGAACTTCAATGACATCACTAATACTTTGAGTGTCCTCATCTTTAGACCTCTTGGCCTCACCCTGCTCCTTTGATTCTTCTGAGAAGATCATTTTACACTTTCTTTGCTGCAGGGACTCATCAGCCATAGTCACATCTTCTTTCGACTCCGCCTGCTACTCAGCTTCAAGTTTGGCCTTAGCTTCCCATTGAGTTTGGGTCTTAGTCTTTATTTGCCACTTTTGACACTAGGGCTGAGAAGGGGCTTCCTCGGATATAGGCTTTGTAGGGCTCTTCCTATAGCCCTTGGAAGAGCTAGCCTTTGGTTTGGGGAAGAGGCAATGGAGGTGACTTACTAAAAAATGCTTGAATTTGGTAGCTTGTCAGAATCTTCACTAGCTTCCAAATCCTCTGTGAAGTCATCCTCTTCTTCCTTTAGGATGTCTACAGGCACTACTATTGGTACGCACTTCAGCTTTCGCTTTTGCTTTCCTTTATTAAACCTAGTATGCACCTAGTCATGGAACAGCCAGGTGAAGTGACTCAAGTCCAGTTTCTTCTTCATCGGCAGCACAGTGTCCTTGGACTCCCCCAAAAACTATGAGATATTCACTTTCACTGCCCTTATAAACTTAGTGATGAGGTAACCATAGTGATAGACGGAAGTAAGCTTTATCAAGTGGTGAGAATTACCACATGCCAATTCATCTTTTTATCCTCTACCATTTGGTAAACCACATACCTTTCGAAGTAGGTGTAGTTGGATACCGATCAAGTTTTGGGTATTAACATCTTGACCACCAGCTGGTAGCAAGCTCTTGCGGTCCATCCCATGTCGATCACTCTTATCTCCCCCGAGACATAGTTGAAGGTATCTTCTGGGATGATAAAGGCATCATCATCGCCAGTTCTCCAGAGTTGAGTGCCTGAATTAGGTATATTGAGGATGCTCCCAATCAGCTTGGAATAGATTAGGATTTATTTTCCTCAAACTCCATTAGCAAGATATCATCGAGTCCCTGAATTGTGTAGAGGTTGGAGTAGAATGCCCTAATCAACCCTACAATGGCTGGGCCTTTCATCTAGAGAAAGGAACTGAGTTGTTGCTACTGAATGACCATGTGCATGGTCCTATTCCTGAGCATTCCCTCATAGTCCACTTTATAGACGGGTCCAAACTCTAAATTGTCGGCCTAATCCACCTTAGTGAGAAGGGTTCCTTGCTCCAAAAGTGAGTTTTTTCATCTTACCTTCAACATTAACTATGATCTTCATTACAATAGTGGCACGGAGCCTGAAGGTGGTTCTTGTTATTACCATTTGAGAGAAAAGAGAACTAGGGTTCAAATGCTTTAGATGATTCAAATTCGCAAAAAGCAAGTATCCTTCTCTCTTAAAATCTTCAGCTTTTATCGACAAACAACATCTCTTAGGGGTACATGTCTCTTCCTTGGCTCTTGATGAAAATGAACACTAAGATTCACATCTAATTAACCACCTTAGTAAAACGGTGAGTTTTGAAGAAAACTAATCCGCTTCAATCACTCGTCTTTTTGAAAAATGTAGAATTTTATTCTAACCACAAAACTGCTCCTCACGCTATTACTTTAAATTTTAGATGGTGTTATCCACATGTCTTCTCAAGGTATTATCTTCAACACTAACCAAAAATTCTGAGATTTTCATTTTCCTTCTTTTTTTCAACATGGATTAGCCATACCAATTGACTACCTTATAGTATTGAATTTCTCCTTTGGTAATGGCTTGGTGAAAATGTCAGTGCACTGTTTCTCAGAAGGAAGATACTCTAGCTAGACATCTCTTCTTAGTAACTGATCCCTAATAAAGTGATGTTTGATGTTGACATGCTTCATCCTGCCATGCTGAATTAGATTTTTAGATAGATCAATTGTGCTCTTGTTATCACACATAACTTTGAGGCACTTTAACTTTATACCATAATCTTCCAGTTGCTTCTGAATCCATAGCAGTTATACTACGCAACTTCCTACGAACATGTACTCATCGCGATAGAAGTTTTCTTCTTACTATACCATGAGATAAGACACACTCCAAGGAAAGGACATTTTCCTATTGTACTTTTTCTCTTGAGCTTACCTCTGCCATAATCAGCATCTGTGAATCCCCTAGGAGTGAAGTCTGAGCTGTTGGGATACCACAGACTCGCTTCAATTGAGCTGTGCAAGTACTTGAGAATTCTCTTAATAGTTGTTAAGTGAGATTCTCTAGGATCAGCTTGGTAAAGAGCATAGTAGCTCACAGCATATTGAATGTTAAGCCTACAAGCTATGAGATAAAGAAGAGAGCCTATGTTTCATCTATAGAATGTGATGTCTACTAGTTTATCATCTTCATCTTTACACAAGATAGTACAAGTGGTTATGGGAGTGGACATTGGCTTTGAATGCTCCATGTTAAACTTCTTTAGGACTTCTCTGGCATACTTTGCTTGATTGATGAAAATTCCATCTTCAGTCAACTCAATTTGAAGATCAAGGAAAAAGTTGAGCTCTCCCATCATAGACATTTCAAACATGCTTTTCATCAGCTTGCTGAACTCCTTGCACGGCTTCTCATCAGTTGTTCCAAATATATTATCATCAATGTATATTTGGACTAGCAGCGCATCTTCTTTTTATTCCTTGATAAATAGAGTTGTATATGCTTTTCCACTTTCAAAGCCTTTATTTATCAAGAAATTGGTCAGCCTCTCATACCAAGTTCTTGGAGCTTGCTTCAATGCGAAGAGAGTTTTCTTCAATTTGAAAACATACTCAAGATTCTTTGGATCTTCAAAGCCAGGAGGTTGGTGAACATACACTTCTTCTTGAATGAATCCATTTAGGAATGCTCTCTTGACATCCATTTGAAACAATTTGAAGTTCATATGGGATGCGAAAGTACACATGATACAAATTGCTTCAAGCTGGACTACAAGAGCATAAGTCTCATCATAATCAATACCTTCTTGCTGATTGTAGCCTTGCACAACAAGCCTAGGTTTTTTCTTAATAGTAGAGCCATCTTCATCTAGCTTGTTCTTGTAAACCCATTTGGTTCCGATAATTGATTTCCCTTTAGGCTTAGGAACTAGTTACCAAACATCATTGCGCTTGAACTAATCCAGATCCTCTTGCATTGCAATCATCCAATAATCATCTCTTTTTGCATCTTCAAACTTTTTGTGTTCGATCAATGAAATGAAAGCTTGATGACTCATCATCCTGCTGATCTGACTTCGTGTCATCATTGAATTATAAACATCATCAACTATGTTGTCTAGCGAATGGTTATGATAAACTCTAATCTCTCTTGGATGACTCAGATCAACTGCTAGAGGATCGACAATGTGTTGTTGAGGTGGAGGTTTATCTTCCCCATCATTGAAGTTGATTGAAAGATCATCATCATCTTTGACTTCTTTAGCTTCAGGTTTTTACGCTTGGTTGGGTAGCATAGAGAGTGGCATTCCGAGTGGATCGGCTTGCTGGGGTACTCCTTCATCTTCGTTAGATGGATGTCTATCTTCATTGTTAGTTTCATCGAAATCTACATGCACCGACTGCTCTAATAGGTCAGCTCTTTTGATATATATTCTATATACCTTGCTATTAGTTGAGTATCCCAGAAAAATACCTTCATCAGACTTAGTATCAAACTTACCTTGTTGCTCCTTTGTGTTAAGAATAAAGCACCTATAGCCAAATGATTTGAGATGACCAATCTTAGGCTTGCGCCCTCGCCAAACTTCATATGGTGTTTTCTCCAGAATTGGGTGAATTAAAACCTGATTCAAGATATAAAAAGCTATGTTAACAGCTTCTTCCTAAAAATACTTTGGTAGATTATTATCACTCTGCATGAAATGAGCCATTTCAACTATGGTTCTATTCTTCCTTTCTACAACCCCAATTTGTTGAGGTGTATAAGGAGAAGAGAAGTTGTGGTCAATACCATGCGCTAAATAGAGTTCATCAAAATAGAAATTCTCAAATTCAAGTCCATGATCACTTGGGATTCTACTAATTTCAGTTAATATTTCATTCATTATCTAATTACTAAGCTTGATAAAAGATTTATATGTCTTGTCTTTGATACTCAGCAAGACTACCCAAGTAAATCTCGTGACGTAATCCATAACCATAATGAGAATCTCTGACCACCCATGATCATAGCCTAAATTGGGCCAAAAAGATCTAGGTAGAGGAGCTTTAATGGTTACTTAGTTACTATGTGATTTATTAACTTAAAAGATTTCTTGACTTGCTTACCTAACTAGCAAGCTGAGTACAATTTATCCGTTTCAAAGATGATGCTCTGGGTAAACCCACAACTAATTATTTTATGGCCAGTTTAGACAGAATGTTCATATTTATATAGCCCAACCTTCTATGCCAAAGCCATGAATTATCATCCTTATATACAAGACACACATTAGTGGAGCCTGGGAATAAGTCAATCATATATACATTATTATTTCTAGGAGAAAAGAGAATAGTAGAATCAATCTTACAATTGATAACTAAATAGCTTACTAAGTAAAATATAACCTTTCTGCCTTTGTGACAAAGCTGGGCTACACTAAGCAAGTTGAACTTCAATCCTTTGACTACGCTAACAGTGCCACATCCTAAAATCTTACCTTTTTGGTTATCTCCAAAAGTTACACTTCCATTTCTTTTGCACTCCAATGAGATGAACAGGCTTTCATCTCCCATCATATGCCTTCAACATCCGCTATCCACATACCACATTCTAGAGTAATCAACAAATCTAAGCCCCACCAGTAAAACAATTACATTTTCTTAAGTACCCATACTTTTCGAGCTGAGTCCTCCCTTGTTATGTGTGCTTAAATTACTCCATTCGTACTCATCATAATAAACATTTTTATGCCTACACATTATTGTGGCATATCTAGCTTTCCCAAAAAAACCACACGTCATTTTTGCTTTGGGCTAGCTCGCTTTCTTCTTTTTAGAGGAATTGTTCCTCTTAAAATTGCGAGTTTGGTTACTCGGAGCTTGACTATTGTCTAGAGGAGGATCCTATTTCTTCATCAAAGCTATTTCTTAGAAGTCAACTCATCTAATAGCTTAGTGAGCTTTGCTATTTGAACAATCTTAATAGTCAACTTTTTCTTGAAAGCGGATATCAAGAGATAAAGAAGTGATAGTGTCTTCCAAATCTTCACTTCTCCTCACTAGCTCTTAGATGCTTTTTATCAACTTGTTAGTTAGTTTCATAACATCAAAGGGAGCCTAGGTGAATTCTTCAATAGATAAGGGAATTTTAGGATGTACCTCAACTTGAGGAGCCTTTCCCTTGTTGCGCTCAACTTTAAAGTAAGTAACGGTTTCATATCTACTAGTGGTAGATGCTGAGCCTTCTCCCATTTGATTTTTGATGGCTATAAGATAGAGGTTAGATGAATTAGTTGCTTCCTCATTAGACGATGAGGATTCTTTTGAGTCGCTCCATGTGGCAGCAAGTTCCTCATTCTTCTTATTGAACCTCTTCTTGAATCTATCCTCCTTTGCTTTGGATAGCTAGATTAAATATGGCCTTTTTCTCCACAACCAAAGAACTTAATGTCTTTGTTGTGCTCCTTTTTGGATCCTTACTCAGCTCCACGCCGGTGCTGAGTTGACTTGTTTTTAGCTAGAAACTTCATCTTGTTGAACTTCCCATCCTTCTTCATGAACCATTTGAAACACCTAGTCAAAAGGGCCATTTGCTCATCAGAGTCACAACTGGTGGACTCATCAGATGAATTAGCTTTTATGATAATAACTTTACCCTCTCTGTCCTTGCCTCGACTCCTTTTGAAGTCATTGATAAGTGTATAATTACACTTATTATTATAATAATTTTACGCATTAAACATTATAGTTTAAGTCATTTTTATACTTCATATGAAAGATTTCACGTGGTATGTAGTTGTTTCTAATGCAAATGTTGGTACTAGGTAAATCTTGGAAGTAAAATGATTAAAGTTGGAAATCAATGAAAAAAGAGTGAAAAAGGTGCAAAAAGATGCGTGGAAGTTAAGGATTTGGCTTAGGATCGAAGCTGTTGAAGATCGGTAAAGTTACAAGAAGGATTCTAAAGAAAAACACAATTCACGATTGTGACAACCATTCACGGTCGTGACTTAGTATTCTTCAGAATAGAAAGTTTCCAACCAAGTATTCATGGTTGTGACATGTACTTCGCGATCGCGACCTTGATGGTTTTTGGTCAACTTTTATCTTCTATCAATCGATGAATAAAATCGACCAACCACCATCAACTGTAAAATGAATAGACACCTATTGGAAGTCAACCAATCATGAATAGGTGCTTATCAATTGTGGGTAAGGTCAAAGCCTTTCATCCAATCATAAAGAAGTGATGCAATCTTTCGCCAATGGAAACGACTCTTCGTCTAGATGGATTCAACCCTTCATACTTTATAAATAGGGCTCCAAACTTCACCATTTTCGTGACAAGTAGTAGAGAGTGTGAAAGTGGCATATATGGTGTTTACGTGTATGCATAGATAGAGAGAAAAATCTTATAGAGTTTTTTTCTTTCTAAGTTAGCGAGAAAATGTATAAGTGATTCGAACCTTATTTCGATCACTAGATTTCTCTACATATTCGAGCTATTGTTGTATAAGTGTAATTGCAAATC
The DNA here is from genome assembly GCA_949673415.1 of Euphorbia schlechtendalii. Lineage (NCBI taxonomy): Eukaryota > Viridiplantae > Streptophyta > Magnoliopsida > Malpighiales > Euphorbiaceae > Euphorbia > Euphorbia schlechtendalii. The sequence goes on along the minus strand of CATIWQ010455517.1, from coordinate 383 downwards.
ACTTATCAATAAAATTTTTCATTCTTCAATATTCTTTTGTTCGATATTCACAAAGAATAGCATCCTAGTGGAGGTTCTGAACGAGTCGAGACCAAATTCAAAGCAGTTGTAGGAATTGCGGGAATTGATGACTCCCATTAAAGAGTGGATACGGTTTGATCAACTTTAGCTTTCACTTACATACCTTACAACTTTTCTTTGCTTTCTACTTATACTTTCTATTTCAAAGTTTATGATATGTTTATGTGTCATAATGTGTATTTCATGTTGAGTCTTTTATATTAATCAAGTTATATACTTTTGAGTTAATTTTAAGAGTAGTTTCAGGGTTAACGAGATTGTGTATAATCACTGGATCTATGATTATGATGCTGTTTAGCGAG
>CATIWQ010455512.1:0-12386 GCA_949673415.1 Euphorbia schlechtendalii | reverse complement strand
TTTCCTTTCCAAAAATCTCAAAACTATTTTTATTTTCCTTTACTTTGTCTTTCCTTGTTGATCCTTAGACCTAGTCCTTTCCTGTGGGTTCGATATTTTTTAAAACTACATCGCAACTGTATACTTGCAGTTATCATCATTTTTCTATGTGATAAGGGGTATTGACAACACCTACATTTTTCGTGAATAAGTTTTTGGCATTATTATTAGGGATAAGTCTTATTGGATGAGTATAGCCACGTTTCACGAACAAGTTTTCGGAAATTATAAGTGGAAAAGTGGCGAACAAACACTAGTGGATTTAAGTTCGGAAAAAGGTATCCGAGGACTAGAGGTATACTAGAGGCTGAACAAGGATAAAATCAAGGTGTATTATTCCTTAAGCTTATCTTTTATCTTTGACAGTTTAAGCTCATACATCATCTTTCTTTTTCTCATTTTGTTAGCTTGAAAATCATCCTGAGCTAAGTAAGATTTTACTCAGCATAGTTTGCAAACAAACCAAGGTCAGGTCAAGCCGAGGGTTTGTGTTTGATCCAGTTTTGCACTCAACATACATTGACTACACTGGTAAAAGATTTTTAAATTCTAAAAGAACAAGTTAAATTAACATGCATCCCCCATCTGATCGATTATATAAGCTAAGTGGACCAATAAGTGGTATTGGAGCAGTTTCTCAACTTAAGACTTCACAATCTTGAGTGTAAAGATCCAATGGCTTATTTTTTCCATGATTGAGGTTTTTTTCCAGTTTCTACTCCTAAGGGGTATCGGTGCTCTGCCTATAGAGTATAAACAGATAATCAAGGAAGGAATTCTAGCCAATTGAAGGGATCTTCTGATCAATCCAGAGATCATTTCGATTCCATTAGTAAAGAGATTCAGGATATCACACATTGATCATCCAACCATGAGGTAGATCAGCCCCTACCCCTCGATACTAAAATAATTATGCAATCCTTCTCCATGGTCATGGGCAGATGACGCTCCTTAAAGAATGAATGTTTGTAACCAGACATCCACTATTCGATGACCAACACTACCCAATTTGAAAAGATCGCATGAAAAATTTTATTCAATTGCAAAGCATGCAAGCATGGCTAGCTCTCGAATTAGGCACTTGAATTCCTACTATTTGAAGGAATGGGGAACATGTTCCTGTTGATCCAAAAGACTACGATAGTGTTGACCTTAAGCTTCTCAAAGAGAATTCAGCAGCCATCAATTACTTACATTATGCATTAGACTTGTCTAAGTTTAAAAGGATATTTAGATGTGAGATTGCATAAGAGATATGAAGGAAGCTTGAAGTCACCTATGAGGGAACTGATAAAGTCTAGGAGACCAAGATCAACTTGATGATCCGTTAATATGAGTTATTTTAGATGTGAGCCAATGAGGGTATTCAATCCATGAATACTCTATTCGTTAACATCATCAATGAACTCAAAAGATTGGGGAAGAACTTCACCGAGGAAGAGATTATGAAGAAAATCCTAAGAAGTCTCCCCAAGAAGTGGGATGCAAAGAATAGTGCGAGTGAGGAAGTTCATAATCTAAAGACCTATAGAAATGATGAGCTAATAGGCACCTTGCTGACTCGAGAAATGTTCCTAAGGAAATATGATGATGACTCAAAAAAATCAAGGGGAAAGAGAAGGAGAGCAGAGCTCAAAGCTGATTCATTCGAAGAAAGCTCAAAAGAAGATTTGGATTAACAAATGATGCTGCTGACTAGAAAGTTCAAGTGCTTTATGAAGAAAGATACGAGATTCAACAAGAAGAAATCTCTTAGCAAGAAGAAACCAACTCAGCATAGAAGAGAAGCTGAGGAAGGACCAAAGAAGGAATACAACAAAGATATCAAATGCTTTAACTATGGAGAGAAAAGTCATATTAAATCATCCTGTCCTAAACCCAAGAAGGACATATTCAAGAAAAAAAATTGGTAAGAAGAACGAGGCTTTTGCAACCATGTGGAGCAACTCTGAAGAGTCTTCATCATCTGATAAAGAAGCAAATGATTCTACTAATCTTTTCTTGATGGCAATTTATGGAGAAAGAGGTGAAAGCTCAACATCAACCTTATATGTTAATAAATCCATGAATGACTCAAATGCTGAGAGGAACAAAGGGAAAAGTCCCCAAGCTAAGGTAAATCCTAAAATACCTTTATCCATTGAAAAATTTTGATCGCAAGATTTTGACTATACTCATTCCGATAGGTTTATATTCGGTAACGATGCCAAAAACCTTGTTCCCCACTTTTCTACCGATAAGATAAAAGTTCAAAATACGAACAGGTGTTGTCAATACCGCTTATCAAATAGAAAAATGGTGACCACTACTAGTATACAGTTTTGATGTAGTTTTAAAAAATATCGATCCTACAGGGAAGGAATTCGATTCTAAAGACCAACTAGAGTTACGGAGTAAATGAAAGTAGATAATTCGATTGGAGGGTTTGGATGCTAGACTGTTGAATAGATATATATATGAATAGATTAGAGAAAATGTAAAATATATAGATGACTTTTCTAAATCTAGGGTAAAAGAATTATGACACTTATAAGATTTTGGATAACTATAATACTATGCTTAGTACGGGTCGCTCTCACATAGCCATATTTAGCAAGTTACCATTCCAAAAATGTTGGCTCACTAAACAGTGTTATAATCACAGATGTAGTGATTATACACAATCTTGTTAACCCCTAAATCACTCTTAAAGTTAACCCGAAAGCATATAACTTGATTAATATAAATCACGCAAAACGTAATACTCATTATGACATATAGACATACCATAAATTTTGAAATAGAAAGTATAAGCAAAAAGTAAAGTTGTAAAGTATGCAAGTGAAAGCTAAAGTTGATCAAACCGTATCCACTCTTTAATGGGAGTCATCAATTCCCGCAATTCCAGTGTCTACATTGAATTCTGTCTCGACTCGTACAGAACCTCTGTTAGGATGCTATTCTTTGTGAATATCCAATAAAAGAATGTTGAAGAATGAAAACTTTTATTGATAAGTGCTTTGCAATTACACTCATACAACAAATGCTCGAATTTGTGTAGAAATAGAGTGATCGAAATAAGAATTGAATCACTTATACATTTTTCTCACTAAGACTTTGAGCATAGCGAAATCTATACTATTTTCACTCTCTAATGTGTATCACACATACTACTATTCATTGCCCATAATCTATCCTCCATGCCATAAAATTGGTTGAATTTGAACTCTATTTATAGAGTACGAAGGGTTACGTCTATCCAAACGAAGAGTCGTGTCCATTGGCGAAGGGTTGCATCACTTCAATATGATTGGATGTAAAGATTCATCCTCATCCACAATGGAAAGGCACCTGTTTATGATTGTTTGACTTCCAAAAGGTGTCTTTTCAGTTGGTGGTTGATGGTGGTTGATCGTAATTATCTGGTGGTTGGTAATTGAAAAGAGATAACCAATAACCATCACAAGTCACGACCGCGAATCACATGTCGCAATCATGAATAATGATTTGTAACTTTCTATTTATGAAGAGTAACAAGTCGCAACCGCGAATGGGTGTCACGATCATGACATGTCTTTTTCCTCATGTTTCTTCTTCGCAACTTTGCCAATCTTTGACAACTCCAATCCTAAGCCAAATCCTTGTGTTCCATGCATCTTTTTGCACATTTTTCACTCTTTTTACATAGAATTCCATCTTTGATAATTTTACTCCCAAGATTCACCTAGTTTCTGCATTTGCATAAAAAACAACAACATACCACGTGAAATCTTTTATATGAAGTATAAAATGAAACAAAACCATATCGTTTTATGATTGAAAATGTCATGATAATAAGTGTAATTATACACTTATCAAATTTTCCCAGGTACTCTTTAATGTTAGGAAACTGACTAATCGATGAGGGAAGACATCAAGGAACTAGTGAGGAGGTGTGAGGATTTAGAAGACAATTTTGCTTCCTTATCCCTTGATATATGCTTTCTTCAAGAAAAACTACGTATATAAGTATTAATGTCCTAAGGGATCATGCTTAGGTATATCATAATTATTAAATCATGCCAAAACTCCACATAGCATGCAAATAAACAAGGTCCATGTTTAATTTTCTGCACCTATGTTTATAAGTTTTAATTTAAAAACTTAAACTCACCATTGTAAAAACATAAGTAAAATCCAATTCTCATACTAGAAATCGACTAACCATAAAAGTCCCTTTGGTACTTTAAACCTAATACCTGTGGAGAATTTTAGGTAGGAGAGGCCCCCTTGAAATGAATGAGCAACCAAGTTCAATCTTTGCAAAAAAAACCACAGGTACTTCGATTCATTATATCACATACCATTATGAAATAAAGGTTTTGTTCTTTTAATTGAGTAAATTATGAGATGATAATTGAATAAAAACATTTACACATGGAATAAAACGTTGTTAATTAGTGATAACCTCATAGACTAAGTTTGAGCAAAAACCATAGTCTAGTTATCACAACATTTTCTATAATAGGAATTGAAACCTAAGTCATCCATAATATACTTTAATAGATTCATAAAAAATCATATTTAGCATGTTATAACAATCATCCATAGTATAAGGCAGACGCTAATAAAAATTTTTAATCTAATCAAGTAGTAAACATGCAAACTAGCATGGAAAAATTTTAAAAATTAAATTAACCTAAATGGAACTCCTAAGCATGGTATGATTGATATAACCCTAGCTACAACATCGCATAGATACAAAAGTTCTATGAACACTTATAAAAGATACCTAATATCTAAGTACGAGCATTACCAGTTGATGTGTGTCTTTCCTTAGTTGCAGTAGAGTAATCCCTTAGAGAAATCCAGCATAACACCGTTAACACTAGCTTCCAAGTGTAGGATAGCCTCTATGAATAGTCCATACGAACCACACCGACCAAGACCTTCCTTCAAAGGAAGAACTCACTAGTTAACAAGTGGTTGTTAGACCACTCATAGACCAACCTGGAAATAATTGTGAATGCTCTTTCTATAATAGAATAAGTGTTTCTAAGAATTCTTGTAAATTATTTCTAGAAGAACTACGAGAGGATATCAAAATAATATGCAAGACAAGTCAAAACTTAAAAGACAAGGCTAAACTGAAGTGAATAAACAAGGAGAGGGGAGGAGGCTAGTTATATCCAAGGGGAGGAAAAATCCTCCCCCAAAACTGATGTACATATCCCACACATGCAACCCGCTAGCACTCACAAGATTTTCCCAAAGCGTTGCTTACCGTGCAAGGCAAGCCTTACATAGCTTGCCTTGTTGCTATAGGATTGCAAGATCTCTCACAAGCTTACATGCAGAAGGCCACACTCTGCTTCTACAAGTGCTGCTTATGCAATGCTTGCGAAACCCACTTGCGGGCTCTCCCGTTAATGCTACTAACAACATTTGTGAGCCCATGAGCGCTATATGCTTATGTTAGGCTTGCCTTGGAGGCCTTCGTGAGAATATTCTCACGAGGTCCACTAGCATAGTTACTGAACCTTGCTCTGCGGTTTACATCGATTTCTCCTCTCTTTATCTCGGTATATTGGTCTAACCAGTTATGAGTGGACGATGTTCGACCCGCGCGGTTGCCACGAGGCACCGGCCCCATGGTGTGGGGCATCATTTACTCACAGTGGTGACTCTGTTGTGGAATAGAATGGCCCATCTCTATCCTAGCTTGGCCACCAAACTGATTTTAAAGAGCTTGGGGACACACAGGACCCCTGAAAAGAAGTGAAGAAGTTGGTTGGGCCGAGAATTGACCCTAATACTGAGTCGTTAGCTCATTGAAACCCATGGTATACCTGAAAGATGGAACTTGCATAGTTGGAACAAACCCCGATTGGGGGAGAAGACCCTATGAAGGAGGGATGAAACCAAAAGATGCCACTCTTGGCCTTACAGTCTCAACGAACTGCTGGAAATTCTTCTGATACTCTGACAGTCTGAGATAAGTTGGAAGATCCACAACTAACTGATCTACCATGCTTCTGACCTAGCCACTGCTATTCGAGGCCTGCTTAGTACCAAAGCTTGTCTGCCCCAGTCTAGGGGGAAACTCAAATTGCCCGACTGCTTGTGAGCCTCCTACGCCGAGCTGGCCACTATAAGATGGGAATGCGTGAGGAGAAGAGCCTGGTCTCCTCATCATGGGGTGACTCGTAGTAGTGGGACCTCGTAGATTTTTTATGAGCTCTTAATCCAATGGTCTACCCTCGGGTTATTTAAGGCGGGCATGAAACTGCATGGCCTGAGCAAACTGGTCATTGTAGAGAATTGCAGAAAGAGCATTGGCTATGTCATGGTTGAACCCAAATTGCAGGGCTACTAGCCCATCCCGACAATGCTGATCACCTTCCCCTGAAGTATTCTACTGCTCTGCCATTCCCAAAATCTGCTCTGAACCAAAGACTAAACGCTGATCCAAACTAAACCCTAAACCTGAATCTGAACCTGAACTTGAATCCGTATGCGAAAAACCCTCGATGAATGATTCTGTTTGGTGAGCCACGGTGGGAGAGATCTGGACGAGCCAATGAGTTGATCTCCTCCAAACCTTAACTGAAGAAGATTCAATCAACCGTCAGTAGAAATGAAATGCATGCTTGACTGACTTGAGACTGATGTTTGAGATGTTCATGTAATGGCTGCGACACAAGGGTTAGCATGCTATGATGATGAATAAAATCATTGCCGGCCTAGGGAGTTAGCTAAAAGAAAAGTAGGTTTGCCAATTCTTTTGAAACAAACCGATGATGGTTGCCTATTACCCTGCGTGGTAACATGCTATTTGAAAGTGGTATGTTTATCAATCCATTTGAAACAAACTAAACCTTAAATAAGGTTTACTATACTACCCATGTGGTAATAAGTAAAGGGATGCCGTTTTGGAGAGAGAAGTTTGTAGGTTTGCCAATCCTTTTGAAACAAACAGACCAAAAATGACAAGGATTCGCTCATTATCCAAGTGATGATGCGCTTTCAATTTTGAGAACTAGTCACCATGGATTGCTCACGATATATTCAAGTTCGGGTAAAATAATGTGTTATACCTTATGGTTTATGACTTCAAACGGGTAGAGGTTCGAGCGCTGAGCAGGCACTGCTATAACCAAGGATGATCCTACCCTAGGTGACATTGTCTTGTCGTGCCTTCGAATTCTAGGTTCAAGTTTGGGTAGAATGGTGTGTTATACCCTAGGCTTAGAAGTCTATGATTCCAAGAAGACAGAGGTTCGAGTGCCTAGTAAGCACTATCTCGACCATGGGTGATCCTAACCCTAGGTGACGTTATCTCATCATGTCTTTCTAACTCTAGGTAGACGATGTCGGGATAATGACATGCGTGTATAATTCATGTCTGCATAACAAATCGTGGGTTAGCATGATGCTTTATGGAAAATAAACATGGTGATATGATGAACACATAGCACAAAACGTATCACTTCTAACCTTATGTCTCCCGCGTATAAGGGTTATGCTTTTAAATCTAGGCTGGGGTCATCTTAATACTATGAATTATTAAGGAGCGAACCTGCACAAAAGATGCATTTGTTTTGGTAAACCTAGGGGAAGTATCTACGATTTCCTTATATGAGTACGGTCATGTGTTGTTGATGTAGAAGGTTCTTGTTGCACTACGATACACTCCAAGCCTCTTCCCAAATAGGTGTGAACGAGGGAGGTACATGCGATATGGCAATAAGTGATCCACCCGCTTTAGTATCTTTAGTCATCATGGGATTGCAAATGATACTTTCGCAAGCTTCACGGTAATAGGGGCATCCTAATCTTAAAGGCTAAGCCATCTAATACATATGCTTTTGTTCAATATTTTAAATGTGGATTAACTCATTTGACAAATTTTCAATACTCATCTAAAATCTTTCAAACTTGTTTTAAGTTTAAAAAAGAATCCCCAGTAGAGTCGCCACTATGAGCGTATGACATTCGACCCGCGCGGTCATTGCAAGGCACCAGCCTCGTGATGTGGGGCATGGGGTTTTTGAAAAAAGGGTTTAGATGTTGATTCTAAAAAAGCATGTTGGAAATGAGTTGCTTAAAAGTGATTTTCATGCTTAAAAAACCCGAGACTAAATCTCTCATCTATGTTATAGAGTCGCCACCCGGATCAGCTCTTCCGGGAAAATTTGGTATAGATTAGATTCGTTTACCTAATCCATACCATTGAACAAAGATTCAGGTTCAGATGAGTTACATTTTTTCCATTTTCAACTATCAAGCACAAACATATGATACAAACAAGTGAGACACGACTCTAGAAACTCAAAGGCTTACCCCGTTGCCGTGAATCCACTTCGCTCGGTCCACAAAAATCCCCAGAAAGTCCTCCTTGTTTCTTTGGTTCGGTTTGCGATTTCATCAAAAAAAGGACAAATGATATTTTCTTTGAAGGAAGTAGAACTCCTTGAATATCAGTCTTAACAAGATGAAGTAAGGAAGTAGAAATCCTTCTTCTCTCGAGTTTAGACTTCCGAAAACTTAAAAATTTGGAAAATGATCGAAAATGGACTTAAAGATTGAAAACTTCTAAATGTGTAAAAATGCTTGTTGTAGATACTAAACCAAGTTCTATTGAGCTAGAACTCAATAGAAATTGTCTTAAAAGAACCCTAAACCTCAAGTTTGCTTAAGCTCTCAATATACCTCACTTTCCGAAACAAGTGAACTAAACCTCAAACTTACCTAAATGACCTAAGATAGCCCAAGTTCATGCCCTATCCATGAAATTACACACTCAAGTTCTAGAAATACAAGTTAAAAGAAGTTAAAAGATGATTACTTAATTATCAAAACACTTAAAATGCCTTTAGAATACTTGAAAACCAAAAACCATTCAAAGAACACTTACTTCTCTTAAGCTCACTCTCCTCTTCCTTTTTTGCTAAATGTGAGCTCCTCCAATCTCTGGAACTCAGTTCTAACTTAAGGATAGAGCCCCATTCTATCCAAAGTCAACTTAGGATCATAGGCCATACTTTCACTTTTTACTTTTTTAGCTTTTTACATGATCCCATGTGAAAGGGAGCATGCCAAATCCCAGGAAAAGAGAATGAATTTAGATTTTCAGAAACATGTCCGAGCACGTGGGGGGAGTGGCCTTTTAGCCTGAAATTTGTAGAAATTGCAATTTTAGTTCTGTTGTAGAGTCGATGTCGTTAACGACATTGGTAATATCATTAACGAAATTACCATATCATTAATGATATGGCAATGTCGTTAATGATATGGTAATGTCGTTAAAGACATTGCAATGTCGTTAACGACATGGCGCGTGCAGGCTGGGCTTTTTCTTTCTTTTAGTTTGGGCTTTTTGAGGAAGAAGAGGCCCAAAGAAACAAGGTAGATGATTTCTAGATGATTTCGGGACCCTGCAAAATGTAAAAAGCTAACAAGGAAAAAACTACAGCTTCATCATCGAACTCGCGAGTTGAGAATAAAATCCCATGCTCACAAGCTGCCCCTCGTGGGATCACTGCTGATATGAGATCAAGTATTGTCCCACGATTGAAAGAGCAGCAGAGTTTTAGAGATAATACCTGTCCGGTCGCGGTTGGCACTCTTTGGGATGACGGCTGGAAGGTTTCATCTCGGTGTGGCACTTTCGGGGATCGGTCTCTCTGTGCCCCTTATGAATTGCCCGTTTGGCAATGACTACCCCCTTAAAGGTTAACCTTTGGCTTGTTGACACCGCTGGAACTGTTCCTTTGATTCATGTCTCAGAACTATCCATAAGTTCCGTCTCCAATCAAGGAAGTTTTGTCTAGAAAGCTTGTTCATATCAAGGATATACTGTACTGCAAATGATTAGTTTTCATTATTATTGAAAATCATTATTATTACCTGCACAGAAAAATCAATACAAAATCGAAACAAATGTCTTTAAAATCGTAAAAGATCAATTAATCCAGATTAATCTATGTTGATGATTTTATTGGTTTTACTCCATGATCCACGACCCTTCAATAATGAGCTAGATTGAGCCCGAGCAAAGAACCTATTATTGAATGCTTGGTAGGACAACCTATCCAATCATTTCTCAAAGGACTCTTGGTTGATGGGTGTATTGGTACTTTACCCATCTGTGTTCTTGGGCCTAACTGAGTTAGAACAAAAACCCGTTGAGTCAAAACCAATATTCCACATGTTATCTATATAAAGTATCCTAACCCTCCGCGGGCCACTGAGAAACATAATGTGTCCTGCTGAGCATGTTACACATTATTCTATAGTGTATGGAAGAGGTGTGAATCCGGGAAACACTTTAAACGACTCAATATTTGATGGATTAATTTATTTGGTTATATAACAAATTTGGATGGCGTAATTAGAAAGACCACAACATTTTTTTAAACCTTTGGCCAAATGCATCAAGAGCCCCCTAAAGTTGGCTCAAAAAACCTGATGTCACCCTCAACTTTCAAAAAGGCCAGTTACCCCCCTCAACTTGGCAAAAAGGACCAGTTACCCCCCTTAACTTGGAAAAAATGCACCAGTTTGCCTCTTCAATGCCACATGTCAACTTCCGGTTAAAGAGAGAAAAATCAGAAAATGACATATTTGAAAAGTCAAACCAACCAGATTCTGACACGTGGCATTGAGGGGGCTAACTGGTGCATTTTTGCCAAGTTAAAGGGCTAACTGGTCCTTTATGCCAAGTTGAGGGTGGCATCGGGTTTTCTGAGCCAACTTCAGGAGGGTTTTGATGTATTAGGCCTAAAACTTTTAAAACAAATTTTATTTAATATCATATAATTACAGTTATTATAATTTAGCCAAATAATTGGTGAAACCATCAACATAGCTAATTGTGATCTCAAGCCTATTAAGGCTCGTATTCTTTTAGTCATATAGAAAAACTATCAATTTTGCTCCCATTCGAATTTGAGGATCACAATTCCTAACCTTGGCGTACCCATTTGCATTGGTACCACAATCAAATGAGTAAATTTCACATTTAACATATTTCATTTATATCAAGTTTTATCCTAAAACCTATAATATAAAATATGTAAATGTTTAATCAAAATAAAATTATCAAGGAGCTTTTCCATATGAAGGAAATTCTCAGTGATTTTTAACCTTAAAATTTATCAAATTTTAACGCCTTAAAATTCATGGTATTGGATCAACAAAATACCCAAAACAAATTTTAATTTGAACAAAACGATCCAATCCACCGTTTTATCAAAAATGAATTTCATGAAATTTAATATATCGTGAAAAAAATCAAACTTCAAATAAATTGAAAAACCCGAACTCGGAATCAACAGCCTGCTGAGGCTGTGGCAGCAGCTCCTTATGGAGCTGCTCCACCGTGCAGGTGTTGCACAGCGCCAACAGCTCCACAAGGAGATGCTGCCTGCGCAGCATTTGCTACCAACAGCAGCAGCTCTCTCGCAAGAGAGATGCTGCTGTGCACAGTAGCAAAATGTATACAGCGCTGCCCAGTGGGCAGCGCTACTATACAGTCTTGTGGCGGCTCCGTGGTGGAGTCACCGTGCTTTGGCGATCGGAAAAAAAATTAAAACTTTATTTTTTTTATCTTTTATTAATTAATTAAAATCTGTATGTTTAATTAAGTCAAATTAAAACAAATTTTAACAACAAACATGAACATAATCAACAAGAATATAAATCAATTTTATTATCTTGCAAAAATTCATGGGAAAAAATAACAAAACCCATGAACTAAAAAATTTTCATAGGCTATTCCAATCATCAAAAGAATCCCTATGAAATAAAATCATCATATCATTTCGAAAGAAACCCGCTCTGATACCAATTGAAGGGATTTTTCATCGAAATTCAATCACAAAGGCAGAAACCGATTGAATTTCTCAAATCCACGAGGATCTTTTATCGAATACCATACAATGAAATTTTAAATCCGTGAGATTAAAGCATATAAAACTCACAGCGAATATATCTGAAAGGAGTTGATGTAGACGAGGCTTTCAAAACGATAGCCCTCCAAGATCACGTGCACGAGTCCCTCTCGAATCGGGACCGGTGCTAGCTGAAGAAGATGAAGAAAAAAAGCCAAAGAAAAACTCTAAGAACCTCAATTCTTTAACCTAACATTAAACGTGAATGTGGCTGCTACTCAATTTTGGTGGTTGTACACGTTCCTTTATATTAGAATTAGGGTTTTATTTTATATTTTATTCTATTTAATTCTAATTAGTTAATTAGAATTAGGTTTAATTTAATTATAAATTTGACCCAATAGAAACTTAATTTAATAATTAAACCACCAAGTTTAATTCCTTAAATAATTTCTAATTGTCATTATTTATAATTCATAATTTAACCCATAGATG
>CATIWQ010455391.1:0-29113 GCA_949673415.1 Euphorbia schlechtendalii | reverse complement strand
AAAGGGCCCTTGGAATCTACACCAATCAGCCCCGTCTCATCGAGATAAGTACGGAAATCGCTGCAAGCATTAGATAACGGTGGTCTTCCTCTCTTTTCATGAGAGCCAAGAACCGCATTGAAATCCCCAATCCAAACCCACGCCTCATCCATGGAAGAAATTACACCTCTCATCGAATTAAATAAAGAACGCCTCCTCATAGAGTTAACGCTCCCATAAACAAATCCAATATGAAAAACAACATCAAACCAAATAAATTAAAGAGTAATCAGTTGATCAGTGACCACAGGAACATTCAAAACAATACCTAATGAAACTGATTTCAAAACCCAAATCGTAGGTAGGGGTTTGTCATTCATAGAAACCAACTCAAAACCAATCTTCCTCCAAAAAGACAAATCAATTTTATTAAATTCCGTCATCGGCTCCGCCAGACAAATAAAAAGAGGCTTGTGTTTCATAACAAGGGAACAAAAGTAATCCCAAGTTCCGGTGTTCTGAAATCCTCGATAATTCCAATAAAGACAATCATAAAGAAAACCTACGTGGAGATCGTCGTGGAGAATGTGACTTACTTTGTCCACTAGGTTTGGAAGTTCCAGAATCCGTTGAGGAAACCACACATTTACGGTTCTTGCATCTATGACTGACCGTTTCCCATGGCTGTTCATCCTCATCATCAGCTAGATCAGCCCAAGATTTTCCCAAGATTCGATTGTCTGCATCGATGCAAGTTTTACTGGCCTCCTTCGGTGTAAGGTCAACAACAAGATCGATACCCTTCATATTTCCGAATCCAATGATCGCACCCGCCTTCCCAATCTAAAATTCACCATGCTCTTCCGAACCATGTTCCGAGTCTGAAACAGATGTGGATCTAACCGAACGACGATCCACATGTATTAAAGAATTATCATTCTTGGCTATAAGAATGCTCTCCAAATTACGAAAAACCGTATTCATTGGAATGTTTGATCTTGCTCTTTCTTCCAAATTGCGTTGCCTCGGCTTACTTCTAGTGAGCAGCTTTAGATTCGGCTGCGCAATAGGTTTATTCACCACAGGTTGCTCAGGTGCAGTAGCTTCACTTATCGATTTGTCACTCCTATTAACCTTCTCCGACTTACCTTGTTTCACCCAAACATGTTTAGCCAACGGCTTTTTATTGCGATGACAATCATAAAATTTGTGTCCCAGGCAATTGCACAATCTGCAAAATCAGGTAGGTTCTCAAACGAAATATCAATCCACATCTCGCTACCCTCCCTCTGAACACCAACTATGTTAGGTAAATCCTGTGACATATCAACATCAACCAACACTCTAGCGTAATGACCAAAAGAACCCTCTAGAGTAGCACGATCAAGCCGTAAAAGAACTCCAAAGCTACTAGTGATTTCAGATAGGGTTCTTGGATCCCAGTATTCCCATGGAAGAGTATGAAATCTGACCCAAACCTGTGTGTTGGTAGGGTTATGATCATATGGATTGAAATCCGGTACCCACGGCTGAACATGAAAAATTCCCGGCTTTAAGTTAAGGCTGCCCTTGCCCCATATCATGTTCTTGGCTTCAGAAGAACGTAACATCACGTGATAGTAACCCCAACCTAATGAAATCAAATTCCAAGTCTCAGTGAGGACCCAAACTGCAGAGAGCTGAAGCTTTAACTCGTCCACCTTTCGAGGCTGCTGCCCCTTGCCCAAAATCAATCTACCAATCAAAGAAAATTCACAACTTTTGACACTGTTGTCATAAAACTCCTGCATAATCTTAACTGATTTAAAGCCTCCCTTTTCCGTAACACAACAGGTCAGAAGGGCTTTCTCCTGCGAACGATCGTCAGGCAGCAACTCAGCAAAGGATGGTTTAGCAGTCCTCGAATTATCTATTGATGACGGCTTGCCATGAGAACGATACTGATCCCCAAAGATTTCTGCAATCAAATGAGCGTTAGAAAACTCCATATCCATGCGCAGAGGTTGCCAAGGACAGAAGCCAAAAAACAAGAAGGAAATCACAAGTTTTCCGGCCAGGAAAGTCCGACAGGACCTAGGGCGAGAAAACCCTAGTAGAGCGCATTGTCATATCAAAATAGCATGGTTGAGTGTTGAAGGAATTTGAATGTAGTAAAACTTGCATTCACATGTTTGAGTACAAATCCTGACAATCGCCCAACAATGAGACAAGTTTGTTCGCAACTACTGCTAAAGAAATGGGTTCCTATGACAAAGCCATTCTTGGATATAAATTTGAAAGAGATTTTCGTTGATGAATTTGTCATAGGGTAGTTTAGAAATGTTAGTGAAATGTAATTTCACGTTAGTGAAATGTTTTAATGAACATTCATGTAATTTTTTGAAATTTATGTATCATTGTGTTAGTAAAAATAAAGTTTATATACTGTTGATGATTTTAAGCCAATTTAATTTGTCTTTGGTTTCGAAAAAATTAATTTGGAACACTTTAATATCCTTAATGGCACTTTTAACTTTCCTTCTTGAAAAACCCTTAGACGCCCCCATTAGACGTTTAAATTTTTTTTTTTTCAGATTTTCAGAATTGACATACTCAGTTTGGCCAAGTCACTTCCGTTTCTCAATGAAAATCGACTCGATCCACAGATTAGCCTCAAAATGCTTGTGAATCATATCAACTGGTACAATTAATATTACAAATTGCACGATTTTAATAACTTTGTTGGAAATGTTTGAAATCCCACGGTCGTGATGCCTATGTAATTAGATCATGATTGTGTATATTGGAATGTTCAATTAGTTCTATGTTAGATAATTCAACCTTACTTGTAACAATCATGATGTCCATGTAATTAGATCAAAATAAGGTTTGACAACCGGAAAAGATTCCATGATGTTGGAAAAATCACATTTTCATGACGATTTCAATGCGTCATCATAAATTGAATTTTTTTTTGTAATTATAAGTGCTATAGATTGGGATTTAACAAAAATCAATTTATTTTATGTTAGATATATAGTTAAAATCCACTTATAAGATTACTCAGTTATAAAGCTCAATTAATTTAGAAGATGTTGATATATTTGGAGAAAGATGATAGACTCGCAGATAACGTTACTATACATTATATTAAAATTCTTTGGATTTTTCATTCTCCGATTGTATTCTCAATATCTTATCATAAGTAAATAAAACAACAGGGCCGACCTTATATTAAGGTCAACAAGCCTATGCTTAGGGTCCCAAAAATATAAGGGGCCCCAAATTTATGTTGTCTCTATAATTATTATGTATATTATATTATTTCTTTATATAGTTTATTTTTTTAAAGATAAATAATACTCTCTCTCTTATTAAATAATTGTCACTTTAAGGATGTTTACCAATACCAAGGTCACATTAATTAAAATAATAAAAATACTTATTTACCCCTATGATTTTTGTTCATTTGAAAGTTAATTAGATACTTCATTTTTTTATCATTTTCAATGTGTATTAAATAAGGGTAAAATGAACAAAATGTGCATTGAAATCCTAAAATGACACTTATTTAAAAAAAGTTCAAAGACCCCAAAAAGACATTTCTTAAAAAAGGGAGGGAGTAATTAACAGCATTAAATCACATTATAATGAAATGAATATATCAGGTTAGTTACAAATTAGTTACTACCTTTTTCCTAATTAGTTTGTTATTTGTATTTTTAAGCTCACATATATGAATAGGTTAACTTAATTATCACATTATTTTTTTCTTACATATCTTAGACTAAAAATTAAAGCATTTTGAGTTTCACAAATTAAATTAATAAAATAGTTTTTACGATAAATTATGTCATAAAAAAGATTAAATAAATCAGCTATAATTTCTATTGAAAAAATTAGTTTAAGTGACATGTCAATTATGTCCACTTTTGATTAGAGCTGTAATTGCTTTTGATTATCATGAATGACATCACTTTTCAGCAAAAAAAAGTGACAATTAGAATACATGAATAATAATTATTCATCTTAAAAAAAGTACGAAAAATTAGTTTCATTTTATAAGATTATTAGTATGTATACTTTTTGCCTAGGGCCCCAAATTTTGTAAGACTGGCTCTGTAAAACAACAATCATAACACATTGCAGTTGGTTATGATATCCATCGCCTTTCAACAAAAAAATCATTTAGGCCTTGAAAATTGTGTTTTATTTTCTGTATTAAGAACTAAATTAAGGATTTAATTGACCCATAGAATCTCTAGTACCAATAAGAATTTAGAAAGCTTGGTGAAGGTTTTGATCGGAACTCCAACATGGAGATCGATTTGCAAGTTGAGATTAGCTAGAAACAGGGTTTTTTTTAAGGTGTTTGCAAACTGAAACTTGAAGGTTGAGAACCTAAAGAGAGAAAAATCTCAGTTTTAGTATTTGATAAAGTTAAATAATAATCACATTTACAAATAGTATGAATTTTATAACCAAATACCAGAGAAATTAAAATAAAATAAGACAAGTGAACTCAATACAATATTACAAAGGATTGGACTTCTGACAAAAAGGACAACTTTGGTTTCTTCTTCACTTGAATTAGCCAATCACTTCATCCACTTACCCCCTTATCTCTGCTACTTGTCAGTTATTCAAAATGAGAGAGTTGACTTCACTCAAGAAGGATGTTGCTGGAGGCGGCCTTGACTCAGCTTGTTGTCTCTACCAGCTGAGGCTTCACTCAACATGGAGGTTTCTTGTCCAGATAGCCTCCCTTCCAGCCAACCTCATTCAGATGCCTTGAGTGTTTGGCTAGTTGGCATGGCATGGGGTCGTTCTCATCCAAATAAATTTTTTGACCTGAACGATTATCTTTAGCTGAAGGTGAAATGCCTCAAGCCGGATGTTGGATGTCCTCATCAGTCCCTTTTCTTTAGAAGAATTAGAAACCATAAGTGTATCATGATAAGGCAAAGGCGCATATTCCTTATAGAGAGACATATCCTTGATGTTGAATGAAAGAGACATTTTGCCTAATCACAGAGGCAACTCATGACGGTAGGCATTTGGACTTATCTTGTTGATGATCCGAAATGGATCATATTTGGTATTTCTAAGCTTGGTGTTGGTAGCATTGATAAATCTTTCCTTGCTTAAGTATACAAGGGCTAGATCTCTTTCCTCGAATTCAAACTTCAGTTGGTGTTCATCCACCTTCTTATATCATGTACGATTGAAACATGCCCTCTTATGAAGGGTAACTTGTGGTAAAAAGTTGAACCGGTCTCGAGTATGACTTGGACAACTTGACTTTTTGCCTTTTAGCTTGGGACACTAAAAACAGTTAATGGGCCATCCAGACTTAATATAGAATTTGAATTGAAATGAACTCTGTTTTAAAGGCATTATAAACTTCTCCTAGCAACTGTTTTATCATAAACCTTGAACATGAGAAATTATTTAAGTATGGAGTACCACACTTGTTGGATCAAAAGGAAAAGAAATAACAGAGAATTTGGAGGATAAAAGGTATATGTTATTACTGAACTGAAGTTCAACATTCATATAGATGCAAACATAACAAATTCCAGATTTGAGGGGATTAATAACTGGTTGTTACAATTCGAAAAATTAAACAATAAAGCATATTAGATCAGATTTGTGCATCATTATCTGATACTCAAACTGATATTCTTATTTTGAAAAATTCAAATTATTAACTGAAGCAAAATGACAGCTAACATTACTCCTCCTTGGCATTTTGATGACAAACACTGATCTTTTGTCTAAGAGCTTCAAATCTTTCTTTAGGCAATGCCTTGGTAAGAAAATCAACAAGTTGATTAGTGGATGAACAATGAGTCAGATTCACCTCATTTGATTGCTGAGCTTCTCGGATAAAATGATACTTTATGCTTATGTGTTTTGTCCTTCCGTGAAACACAGGATTCTTTGAAATTAACACTGCTAAAAGATTATCGCATATGATTTCAATTGGATCTGCTTGTTGACACCCAAGGTTCGACAAAAGCTTCCTTAACCAAATAGCTTGGTTCACGGCAGAGGCAGCAACAATGCATTCTGCTTTGGCAGTCGATTGTGCTGTTGTTTCTTGCTTCTTCGAGCTCCAAGAAAAGACACCATAGCCAAACGAAAATAGATTACCAGATGTGCTTTTGAAATCATCTAAACACCCTCCCCAATCACTGTATGAATATCTCAACAGCTTAAAATCTTCAACTTTTCCCTTTTTAAACATAACACCTAACTCCATGGCACCTTTCAAGTACCTTAGAATTCGTTTTTCTGCAAAATAATGCTTTTTAGATGGAGAATGCATATATCGAGATAAAATACTCACAGCAAACATAATGTCAGGCTTGGTTGCTGAAAGATATAAAAGACTTCCAATAAAACTTCTGAACAAGCTTTCATCTGCCTTATTTCCATCAACTTCTTGGCTGATGTATAAGCTTGCTTTGCTATCACTTCTTTTCTAACCTAATTTGCAATAATTCTCCTTTCCAGAAATCACAAAACCATCAGGTTGCCAAACATGTATACAATCATCAACAAATCCATTAAAAAATGTAGATTTTACATCAAATTGATGAATTTGTCTATATTTGAGTGCAACCAAAGCAATAAGCATTCTGATAGTGTCATACCTAGCACCCGGAGCAAATGTTTCTTGATAATCGATTCCTTGTTGTTGTGCATAACCCCTCACAACTAGCCTTGCTTTGTGCTTACATAGTGAGCCATCAGAATTAACCTTTGTTTTAAAAACCCATTTGACTTCCATCACCTTTTGAGCTTCGGGCCTTTCAACAAGCTTCCATGTCTCTTTTTTGTTGATCATATCCATCTCCTCCTGCATTGCTTTCTTCCGAGCTGGTGAGCATTCAGCCTCATTGAAATTTGCTAGTTCAGAATTGGCAAAATGACACCTCTGATAAACATCTTGCAAATTCTAGTACCTCGAACAGGTTCATCATCAAAAGTATCTTCATAGGCTATAAATTGTGGCTACTTTTGATTTGAGTTGTCTTCCAGGGATTCAGATTTTTCATCCTCAATGCCCTCTTGATTCTAGACTACCATTTCGTTGAACTTAACATCCCTGCTTACAACAATGTTGTTAGTTTGTAAGAAATAAATTCTGTATCCCTTTGTGATAATGCTATAGCCATCAAGGATCCCTTCCTGAGCTCTTTTTTTTATCACTCTTTTGATGTGGAATATAATAAAAGCAAGTGCACCCAAATACTTTAAGATGATGCACAGATGGTTGGACATCGTTCCAAGCCTCTTATGGTGTCTTGTTCATGAGGGCTTTGGTTAGTAACCTGTTTAACAAGTACACAGAGGTGTTGACAGCTTCAGCCCAGAATTTCTTTGGCAATTTTTTCTCAAATAATAAGCATCTGGCCATCTCCATCACTGTTCGGTTCTTCTACTCACTTACACCATTTTGTTGCGGTGTATAAGTGACCGTAAACTGGTGTTGAATTCGTTCTTTTTTGCAAAACATGTGAAACTGGCTAGAGTTGTACTCCGTGCCATTGTCAGATCGCAAGGATTTAATTCTCAAATGGCTTTGATTTTCAACATAGCTTTTGAATTGTTGAAACACCTCTTATACTTCGCTTTTAGCTTTGAGAAAATAAACCCAACATATTCTTGAAAAGTCATCAATGAATAAAAGAAAGTATCGATTACCATTCAATGACGGAACTGACATGGGTCCACAAACATCAGTGTGAACAAGTTGCAACTTTTGTGAGGCTCTCCAAGCTGGGCTTTTTAGAAACGAGAACCTTATTTGTTTACCATGTTGACAAGCATCACAATCATGGGGTTCAATTGCAATTTCAGGCATGTTTTGAACAATATTATGCCTTGAAAGTTTGTTTAAACTTGAGTTGTTGAAGTGCCCAAACCTCTTATGCCATAAAACCGAATGGTTTAAATTTTCACCGGCATAAGCTTTAGCTCTAATACAATCTACACTAAAGTTTTTATTTTTCATTTTTACACAAAACAACTCATCTCCACCAATATAAAAAATAATGCAGCAATTATTTTTGAATTTAATAGAATATCCCTTCTCCAACATTTGTGCAACACTCAACAAATTCTGATTGAGTTCTGGAACATATAAAACATCGGCAATGAGTATACCTACTGAAGTTTTTATTTTGGCTGTACCTTTTCCTTTCACCTCAAGAAGTTCTCTATTTCCAATTTTCACTGTCATTTTAAAGCTCTCATCAATATCTTCGAAGATTGCAACATTAAACGTCATATGGCTAGTGTGACCACTGTCAGCAAGCCAATTGTTGCCGGTGTTGGTGCTATGAGAACATGAGACTACGAACATCCTCTTCTCCTGAATTTCAGCCTCCATTGCTTGTGCTTGTTGAAGGGCTTTGTTTTTGCTTTTGCATACTTTGGTGATATGCCCAAGCTGTTTGATGCTTTAGCTGGTCATTTGATGGTTGGTTTCATCAAGTCATATAATTTTGGGTTTATTCTTGGAATTAGATCAATGGATAAGTACATTACTATATCCTAAGGTCAAAAGGGTCCAGAATTTTTTTTTCTAGGGGTGACTTTTTACAGGTTTCCTAGTGATGCCAGCTCAAATCCTTGCTCATCTATGCATATGATTGACACGCAGATGTGTTTTTTATTCATCTTTTGTAGTTTAATATCAAGGCTAGCTTAAAAGTCAGTGTATGTCATCCCTACCTTGACAGCACTTGCTAAATTTGAGACAAAATTGCATTTTCTTGTTTGGATTCTAGTGAATTTTTATTAGTTGCAATGTTCATCATGTTCTAAATATGATATTTAAAACCTGTGCAGTTGATCCTATGAATCCTGGTAGCACTGTGATTCTGCGTAATGCGAAGATTGATATGTTCAAAGGGTCAATGAGGCTTGCAGTAGACAAATGGGGGCGTGTTGAAGTTACAGAACCAGCGAATTTTGCGGTTAAAGAACAGAACAATCTTTCCCTGGTTGAGTATGAACTAGTCACTGTTCAAGGATGATTAGCATTCAAAAGGGGTGAAGTGAATATTTGGGAGTTCAGTAAAGACATTATTTTGCTACTAGTTTATCTATTGAGAAGTGGGATCTGGGCATGGTATAATTTTTCTGGTTAAGCTGTAATTTTCAATCTCCGTATCATAATATTTTATCTAGAGTAAACAATTATTCATAACCTCTTGCGAGTTATGGTCAGATATGTTAGTAAATTATGTTGAAAAATCTAATTTATGTCTTCCTGTGTTTTTCATTTCTTTATCGGCGTAACCTTGTACTATAAGTCGCAAATGATGCATATATGATAATATTACTTCAACAAATTTGGGAAAAAAACCTCTTTTCAAATGTTTTCAATGCAATATGTGGAGTTGAATCTTCGTGTCAATCTTGAATTTTGTCAAACATATTATTAATCCAAACTGGGTAAGCAAGCTTTAAGCCAAACTGTGTTCTTAGAGATGTTTAATATCAACCCACTTCACATTTCGATACAGAAAGCTGTAATTCAGCCACAACTCATGTTCTTGAACAAGTTTTTAAATTCAACAACCCTTTTCATGTCTCAGAAAGTCCATTTTCATTGACCATTAAGTTGTATATATGAAATATTGAACTTGAGAATTCAGTAAACCAAAAAACCAAGCAAGTAGGCAGAGGAAGCAGATTCAAATCAACAAGCAGCAGATTAACAGCAATAATATCAACATCCAACTACATAAAAGCAGTATGAAATCTACACTTGCCTCAATGCTGCAAATAGTTTCAATTTCAATATTTAAAGGTTACGAGTGGTTACTATTTTTTTTTATTTTCATTGATAATCCAACAAGTGTACTCTGTATCTACTATTTACTTCTCCAAAAATTGATTATTTTGACAGGAAACAACTGTAGAGCTTCATGAAAGAGCTATTGAGAGTTTCAATCTCAACTCAGAGCATGTAAATGCTCGAATATTCTCAAAGTTTACCATTTCTTAGTTTATTGTTGACTGTTACCTGACTTTCCTCTTCAAAAAGTATCTATTTTCTGATTGTTGGTAGGTTTACTTTGGGAAAAATGAATTGCATTAGTCAAATGCTTCTTTAGATATGTACTTTAGAACTGTTCTCACCTGATACTTGGCTCATTTCAACATGTTTGTTCTCTTTTAATCTACATTGATGTGTCCAAATTCT
Organism: Euphorbia schlechtendalii; assembly: GCA_949673415.1. Lineage (NCBI taxonomy): Eukaryota > Viridiplantae > Streptophyta > Magnoliopsida > Malpighiales > Euphorbiaceae > Euphorbia > Euphorbia schlechtendalii. The sequence goes on along the minus strand of CATIWQ010455391.1, from coordinate 18,930 downwards.
GGTAGGTTTACTTAGGGAAAAATGAATTGCGTTTGTCAAATTATTTTTTTATATGTTTTGCATCATCATCATCATCATCATCATCGATTTTGTTTTAATAATATTAGCAAGATGCAACCATCATAAAGTAATTTGCAGTAGTTTATTTTCATAACCAGATGATGAAAAAGTAGTCTTTTCTTCAATGATTTCATTGAAGGAAGATGGCGGTTTTTTGGGCTCTGCTAGGGTTTAGTCTTTTATCGTCTCCGGAACTCCTCTAGTTTTCCGGTTACCGCCTCCTTTGCCGGCAGTGATCTCTTGCTCTCCGGCTGCCTCTTCTCCTTCGTTCCTACTGTTCTTCTGGTTTCCTTTTCTTCTTGTTTGTTGTGCAGTTTTCTTGTTGCGCTAGTTGTTTCTTGATCCTCTTGAATCAAGGCTTGGATTTTCGACTATGTCAGGAGGCGGTTCTGCTCAATTGGCCGACATCAGCATAGCTCATCTTTTTGACAGAAAGTCATTCTCAACAGCAACTACCAAGGCTGCCCAGATTCAGAAACCTTCCTACGCAGAAACCGTCCATGGCGGAGCGGTGCAAGCGCAGCCAATAATGGCTGCGGCCATTATCAGTGATAAGGGTGGCATGAAATCAGTACATATTATGCAAGGAATATATGATCAGCGGGTTAAGCTATGCGCCAATTCTTTAATTGGCAGAATTATTTTAGGGAAAGGTATCACACCTAAGAAAACTGATGAGCTTAAAGTTCAATTATCCAAGATTTGGAATTTAACTACTCCATGGCAGTTAATCTCGATTGGTAGCCATTTTTTCCACATCATGTTAGGTTCTTTGGAGGCAAAAAACATGGTTTGGAGCAAAGGCAATCTCAACCTAAAGCTTGGTCTTTTTAGAATTCAGCCATGGGTTCCTGATTTCAATCCCTATGAGCAAAAGGCAACAAACGCTCAGGTGTGGATTCATCTGCAAGCGTTGCCATGGGAGTATTGGTACCCAAGAACACTAGCTGAAATAACTAGTTGCTTTGGAGTTTTGTTACATGTCGACAGGGCAACGAGGGAGAGAAGCTTCGGTCATTATGCGAGAGTTTTAGTGGATGTTGATATGTCAACGTCGCTCCCGGGATCGATCGGTGTAGAGAGAGATGGTGGTGAATTATGGATTGAATTAATGTTCAAAAATCTGCCAGATTTTTGTAAGGTATGCGGGTCTGTCGGTCATAAATCATACGATTGCAGAAGGAATAAGAAATCGGAGGTTCCCAAAAGGCTGATAGACAAACAAGCAGACCAGCGCCAAAATATTGAGATTTTACAACGAAGCAAACCTAGGCAGAAAGCCTTGGAAGATAGATTGAAAGGTACAAATGAAGTCCCTGTGGCCTCGGTCTTTAGGAATATAGAATCAGATTTGCATAATCAAGTCAACAGAGAGAGTGAGCAAGCCTCAGACTCGGATAAGGAGCTTTCAGATGGGGGGCTTGTTGAGACTGACTCCCAAGCTGTTGTTGTCGAGACCATGGAGAACATCAATGTTTTGAATCTAGATGGAATCAACCTGAAGGTTAATATCATTAATGGAGAGAACCGTGCAGTTGTTAATTATAACTCAAATCAATATGAAAAGGCTCAAGAACATCATTCTTAGAGTGATATGGCTGAGGAAGAGGAGGATGAAACTCCATGGTTGACTGCAAGAGGAAAGAAAGTTTCTCAGGGAAGTGGTAAAGCGTTGATGCAGCGGAAGAGCACCGTGGGATCTCCATCGCGTACTACGCGATAGCCTTTCGAAAGGTACACTTAATGATTGTTCTTTTTTTGAACTGTAGGGGTATTGGCAACGTGGATACCCAATTGTACCTTAAAAATTTGATTATGGTTCATAAACCACTATTAATATGTCTTGTTGAGCCGATGGTTAGGTTTAATAGAATTGCTCCTTCATTTTGGCGTTGATTGGGTTTTGTTTTGATTGGGCCAAATGATAAGCCGGTTCCAACTATGTGGGTCCTCAAATGTACTCGTTGAGAATGGCAAGATGATGTTATTCTCAATACGGACCAGCTGGTTCAGGTTTGTCTACGTAGAAATACCTCAGTAATGGATTTTGGATTTGTCTGTGGGAGTACGAACTTAAATCAGCTTCGTGATTTGTACCACATGATTCGTCTAGGGGCTGCCTCTGTGGAATCTAATCGAGTTTGGGTAGGGGACTTCAATGCAATATGGGCAGTCATGAGAAGCTTGGTAACTCACCGAACACGAGTTCGTGTAATGATTTTCGTTCTTGCATAGATGACGCACAGTTGATTGATGTTGCAGCAGCAGGTCCTTTTTTTACCTGTTCTAATAATAGAACGGGTGAGGAGAGGGTAGAATCGTAGTTGGATAGGGCACTGGTTGATGCTGAATTTTTGGATTTTTGTAGTTCCTACAGCTACACGGTACTTGCCCGACACTGTTCAGATCACCACCCTTTGCTTTTTATGGCTTTGCTAGAAGTGGATAGAGTCTCGTAATTTTGCTTTCAATCCATGTGGATCACACATAGCTCACTGCAAAATACTATTAAAGAATTTTGGCAAGGTAATTTTCCTTCACTTCCTCTGATTCAGTCTATTTTGCTTAAATTATGGATGCTCCGACCGATTCTTCGTACTTGGAATAAAGAAGTTTTTGGAAATTTGGATGAGAATATTCGAAATAGTGAGAGAGCTCTTTTGGATATTCAAAACCGTATATCATTGAATGGTTTGGATGACAATTTAATTATGGAAGAGATGGCAGCCCACTCTTGTCTTGAATTGCATCTTCTTCAGAAAGAAATCTATTTTAAAGAAAAAAGTGGAGCTCGTTGGCTTAAAGAGGGAGATAGGAACACAAATTTTTTCCACCGTGCAGCGAATATACGTCGAGCATCTATGGGAATCAAAGCGCTGATTATAAATGATGTTTTAACTACGGACATCGTGCTGATTTCAAAACACATGGTTGATTATTATAGCCGTATTTTTACTTCTGACCATTCTGTCCAAGTAGATCCGCAGTTGGTTCGGTTAGTTATTCCTAATTGTGTAACGCTAGAGGAAAATGAAATCTTAACGGCAAAGTCGAGCACTGATCAGATTAGGGAGACGGTCTTTAGCATGGATGCTACAAGTGCGCCGGGTCCGAATGGATTCAAGGGAATCTTTTTTCAGGAATTTTGGAATATTGTTGGGGTTGACGTTTGTCGAGCTGTCAATCAATTTTTTAACACGGGCTACATGCTACCGGGGCTGAACTCTAGCTTAATGATTCTCATCCCAAAGAAGGAAGGTGCGGTTAAGGTGGAGGACTTTCATCCGATTGCAATGTCAAACTTTATTTTCAAGATTATTACAAAGATCATAGCTTGTCGTTTGAATGTGATTGCAGCAAGGATCATTTTGTTTAATCAATTTGGTTTCATTAAAGGTAGAAGCATTCATGAATGCATCGCCATGGCATCGGAGGGGATTAATCTTTTGAATCAAAGAAGCTTCGGTAGCAATTTAGCTTTAAAAATTGACATTCGAAAGGCTTTTGATACTCTTGACTGGAATTTCCTCATTGCGGTACTTCAATCATTCGGCTTTAATGGTGTTTTTATTGGTTGGTTTTGAAGCATCCTCAGCTCGGCTAGACTCTCAATTCTCATGCCGTTTGGATAGCGTGGTTTTACAATTGTACTCGGGGTGTGAGGTAGGGAGATCCGCTCTCTCCGTTGCTTTTTTGTTTAGCAGAGGATGTCTTGAGTAGGCTGCTATCATCATTGGTGGATTCGAGGAATATTAGTCAGATGCGATATACCTCTGAGGTTTCTTTTCCATCTCATATGTTATATGCAGATGACATTCTTATTTTTTACAAGGCTTCAATGTCCAATATGAAGGTGATCCGAGATATATTCGAATTATATGGAACCAACTCAAGACAGTGCGTAAATTCATGCAAATCACTTATTTATTTCGTGGACTCGGTTTAGGCTGCTAAGGCTGACATATTGGCTGATTTGTTTGGTATTACTAAAGGTAATATCCCTTTCTCGTATCTGGGGTTCCTCTTTTTCGCGGCTCACCAAAGGTGCTTTATTTGAGACCGATATTTGACAGAATTTTACAATGTTTTACGGGTTGGATGGGCAGCGCTCTCTCTATGGCAGGCCGTATAGTTCTTGTCAAATCAGTTATCAATAGCTCTTTGCTTCATTCGTTCATGGTTTACAAATGGCCTCAATCTTTATTGAAAGGTCTTGAACGTGCGGTGAGGAATTTTATTTGGACCGGTAACATTGAAAAAAGGAAGCTAATCACGGTTCCATGGAAAACCTATCAAAGGCTGACTGCACTTGGTGGGATTGGATTGAAAAAATTCGAAGATATAAACATCTCGATGTTAGCTAAGCTAGCTTGGTGGCTGATTACTAGTAGAAGTGGTTTCCTTCCTCTTTTGCGTAATCGGTTCTTAAAGAATGATCTTGCAAGTGATTGGATAAATAATTCCAGCATTTGGAATTCAATACTACAGGTGTATGGTATGCTTCGTGAGAATATGGTGTGGTTTATTGGTGACATATCTGCTTTAAACTTTTGGAACTCGAAATGGATAACGCAGTCCCTTGGGGAAATCTTAAATTTACCCATTGCTGATTGTGCTAGGAGAATGGACTTGGTTAAACACTTTTTGTTGGATGGCTCCTGGTCCAATCTTCCTGCAGATCTGCCACCTCTCATTCAGCAGCAAATCAAGGAGGTCAAACTCTCGGGAGATGAGCTGGACATGGCCTTTTGGAAGCCGGCAAGTGATGGTATCTTTTCCGTCAAGCGTTTCTATCAATGGCTTCAAACGGAGCATCATAGCTGTCCTTTTTCGAAGAAAATTTAGCATTCAACAATTGCCCCTTCACATCTATTACATGCTGGAAATTAGTTAGGGGATACATCCCCACCCACGAAGCACTCATTCGAAAGGGCATTAATATTATCTCTATGTGTTGTCTTTGTAAAAGGCATGTTGAAGATAAAAATCATCTTTTTGCTACTTGTGATTTTACACGGTACTTGTGGTTAGCTTTCTAATCGCTGCTAAGGAGATCTTTCAGCACTGATTCAGACATCAGGGAAGTAATATCAGCAGCCTTTATTCATAACTTCAATCCCCAATTCCAAGTGCTTTGGAATTCCGGAGTAGTCAATGTTATTTGTCTTATTTGGCAAGCAAGAAACATGTATATGTTTGAAGATGAGCAGCCCAACATTCACCTATCCCTTCAAAGGCTTTGGGAAATTCTTCATAGAATAGATAATGTCGGTTTTGGTACAATCTGGAATTCAGAAATGGAAAAGAGAATGCTGAAAAACTTAGGTATCTCTCCTAGGCTTTGTAAGGCGCCTCGAGTGATTTGTGTAAGATGGATTTGGCCACAAGAGGGCTGGTTGAAGGTTAACACTGATGCCTCAACTGAGGGGATTCCAGGTCCTTCTGGATGTGAAGGGGTATTTCAGAATGCTAATGGTATTTTTGTTTATGGTTTTTCTTTCTACAGGACATCGACTTTTGGTTTTGTTGCGGAGTTGGAGGCGGCTATTTTTGCAATAAAAATGCTGCAGCGAATAAAGGTTGGAACCGGCTTTGGATTGAAAGTGACTTGACCTTTGTAGTTCAACTTTTTCATTCGAAGAATATGAGAGTTCCTTGCACATACGGGCTGACTGGATGGATTATCTACGGATGTTGAAAACGATGTAAATATTAGTTACGCATGTGTTTAGAGAAGGAAATATGGTAGCGGATGCCTGGCCAATCATGACCGTATTTCCCAAACGAGTTCGGAATGGCTTCAAGCCCCTCACTTCTACCGAGGGTTACTTTATCATGATTTGAATGGTATTTGTAATTATTGTTTTAGATAGTTTTGTGACTTAGCTTCTTATGTTTTTTCCTTTGTTCCTGCTTTGTAACAACTTTTTATTTTTATTTTTATTTTAATAAAACTTTAGGGGGGTTGTTTGGAGTGGGGAAGGGCAGGTCCCCCCTGGTGTTGGTTCCAAGGCTTGCCTTGGGGTGTGGACTATAAGCGACGCTTTCACTAAGGGATTAATATCACCCTCGCTTCTTTCTTCCTGTCCCTAATCTTATTAAAAAAAAACATATATACCAATAAATATTTACATTACATATATTGAAAATTTGGTCATATTTGTTATTTTTCATCAATAGATAGCACTTTGAGCCCAATTCACGTCTCAAGTTATTAATTTATTATACAAAATACGAAGCTCTCAAAATTACTTAGTATTTCATTTATTCTACTTAGCACATATGCTATTTGTAATGGATGTCAACAAAAAGTTGTAAATTGTGCATGTTATATGAGAACTCCTACCACCCTATAATACCAAATAATTTTAGAGAAGATAGATTTTGATACCTATAGATGTAATGTTCACTTTTTATCTTTGAGTCACATCTGGTGAATTTTTCTTTCACTTTAATGATGTAAGCGTAATTGTGAAATTTAAAAAAAAAAAGTTTACGAAATTTTTACTAAATTTTCACACTTGTGTGCGAAGATGAAATAAAATATCATTCCGAATTTCATATAATGTCTTATATCTTTAAATTTTTTTAAAATCTTTTTGTAAGATTTCCTCTAATTTATTCAGAATACTATAAACTAAACGTATATAAAATCAATGAATAATGAAGTTTAGGCAAAGCAAGATAGAGTTGAATAGTAAACGTGCAATGTGAAATCTCAAACGTACTTAGAGCAGCAACCATTAAATTATATTAAATTAGTAGTTGCTTAAGGGGTACAGTTAATTATATGGGTCAAATCAGTGTTTTAAAAGGCGGTCTAGGCGGTGTCTAGGCGGGATTTTTAGAACACCGTCCCGATTTTATATAATCGGGCAGTCAAGGTGAAAATTGTCGCCAAAATTTAGAAAAACGTCGTCAAAGACAGAAAAAAGTGTCGCCAAAGCCTAAAAATGTCGTCAAAGCTTAAAAAATATGAACTTTTAGTATTATTATATAAAAATTTACGTGTACCCTAAATTTATTATTTTAATTTATTAATAAATATTATATATTTTAAAAAAATGCCCCGCCTAGTCCCCACCTAGGTCTCGATTAATCCTCGATTACTCTCCGTTTAGACCCTCGGAGGCTCTAGCCGCCTAACTAGCACCTACCTCCTTTTAAAACAATGGATCAAATACAACTCTAGCCGCATGTATTTGTCTCCAATTTCATATTCACAGTTTTTCTGTTAACCTTTCAAACTTTAAGTGTGTATCGATTAACCCTTTTATTGTTGATGTGGAGTGTAGAGACGAAAAAATAGGAGTGCGGGATTATATTATATTTATATGTCATTGTATTATTAATTTGATGTTTCAAAATTTATTGTGAAATTTTACACTACTCCTTTCATTTTATAACTTTGTCACTTAATTTTATAATTGCATCACTTAAGGTTGTTTATCAATTTCAAGAACACATAAATTATAGTAATAAAATTACTTATTTAACCCAATAAAATTTGTTAAAATGAAAGTTGATTGGATCATTTATTTTTTTTATCATTTTCAATGTACATTAAATAAGAGTAAATAAAATGTTTAAAAATGTGCATTGAAATAAAAAAACGACACTTATTTATAAATTATTCTAAACACTTAAAGTGACAGTTATTATAAAATAGAGGGCATATATTTTATGTATAAGCGTACGTTATTGTTTTAACTTTTCAACACTTAGCACATGGAAACGTGTGCACTATAGGTTTCAATAAGTTTCAAGTTTAGTAGGATTGATGAGAAAAGTTGACTGTCATTTTGCCAAATTCAAAAAATTTGACCCCTCTTAACTTAGTAATGAAAGTCAGGTGTTATGCTTGATTTTTAAAAATTTTAAATAACTCTCCAAACTTGCAAAAAGTGTGTTTTTTTTGCCTCTCAATCAATAACAAGTGTCGGCTTTTAATTTAATAAAAAAATCAGAAAACATGTTATCTTTATACTTTAGAAAATTAAACCAGATTTAACATCTAGCACTGAAGAGAATAAACTAGGTGATGTACACTTAGGCTTAGGCCAAAATGAGTCGTAAGTTGAAGGCAACCATAAATGTTTTGTGGCAAGCACATGATGGTATCTGGCCAAAGACATATTTACATTGACAAATTACATTACATAACATTGGAATGACTTGGTCAATTAAGGGGAAATTAAAGTGAGTAAAGAATAGTATATTAAAAGGGACCAAAGGGTAAGTTGAAAAGAGCCTTTCACCGGCCAACACAACATAAAAATTGCCTAACCGTGACTCTTCCTATCCTACCATCTCTCTTTATTACAAGTAATTCAATTCTTGTTAACTTCTCTTCCACTCTCTCTCTCTCTCTGAACTCCATTTTGGAGAGAGAGACATGAAAATACAAGGAAAAATAGAAGTGGGGGCAGCTGGCTGTGCTTAATGAACACAATCAAACAATGCCTGAACAAGACAACCACTTCTCATCTCTCTCAACCACTACAGACATTCTCTTCTTCACGACCCTCAAATGACGGTTCTGCCCTTGTGCAACCCTTCCTTTTCGGTAGTCACGGGGCCATTTTGGTAAAAAAAAAAATTGAATACACTGAATTTAGGGCATCTAATTGTGTAGCACTTAGAAATGCAATGTCTTTTTGAGTTTCAACAAAGTAAGAACATTCCTTGTTAAAATAGATAAAGGCAGACAGGATGGAGCCAGGCAATTTTCGCTCTTTCTTTTTACTCTTCTTTTTCCTTCTTTTTGGTTTTGCCCTTCATCTTCTTGATCCTTCACCCAGATGCAAGGCTCTTTCTATTTTGAGTTTTTCGGCATCCGTTTCCTTGCTACATAACACAGATGGAAGATAAAATCGCAAAAGGGAAACAAAATATTTCAATTCTTCGTACAGAATATCAGCAAGACTCATAGTATGTATGTACACAAACATTTTGTTTTAAGTAATTTGATTATTAATTACTGTTAATCTTCTTAATTGATTATTGATGTTGGTTCATGCATATATGTAATTAACCATTAATCTGTGTTAAAGATATTTTAGATATGCACATCTTCGTCTATTTTTGGATCTCCTGTCCACAAGTTATGTTTTTGTTCCTGTTTTTGTGCTATCGAATATAATTTATCTGCCTATTCGATTAACCTTTGCTATGCTTGGTCTGTTTTGTTTATCAGTTGATTTGTAATAATTCGGATTTCAGAACGTTGTGTTAAATTATCTGTTTGAAATAATTGACATGATTTTAAAGTAATAGTTATATTGAATAAATGATTTTTGTTTCTGTTTTACTTATCATCAATATTTGTAATCTGATCCTTATCTCGTTGCTGTTCATCTGTTGAGCCGGCGGAGGCCAGTTAATTGTGGCCTGTTTAATTACAATAATTTTGTAGGAATTTAATATATAGAAATAGAAATAGTGGAGACGAGAAAAAGAAGGTTGTTTGAAGATGAAAACATGATTACAAATATGACAAAAAGGGCGCAAAAATTTATATATCTCGTGAACAAATCTTAATTGCAATCATTATGTACTCCAACTTGATTTCTGTTTTTTTGCTGTTTTCTTTTTTTTTTTTCATTTATTATTATTATTATTTAATATGAATGTGTTGCAAAACATAGTATACTAGTAATTTACTTTTACATGTGACCCTCAAACATTAATGTTTGGTAGATATATGCATTTGTTCTTTATATATACAATATGCCATTTCATATGTAGAGTGTAAATATAGAAATGGGCTTTTACATTTACTTGTGATCGAAAATTTTTCTTTTAGCGCTTACAAATTTATTGAACTATTGAATTTTCTTAGAATATGATTCGATTTCAGAGATTGTTATATTAATGGTTGAGATTCAGATTATATTCTAGTTCAGGAATAACATAGTTGCACCGTTAAATGATTATATTTGATATCATTATGGCTAAGGTATTATGTTAATACTTTGATTGAATGTAAAAGATAATCTTGATAGAACTTTTCAACTTTATGATGAGTATTCAGCTAGTTAATTTGAATCACTATTTATAATATAGTAAGTTAAAGGTTTTTTTTAATGATAATGACTAGGGAATAGCTGCAGATCAGTAGAAATTTAGACATCCTCAAAATATGTTTTGCTATAAAAAAAACTAGTGTAAACCCTGCAAATTCTGAGATGTTGTCATTGGTAAATGAATGATTGTGTTTTGTGCAGTTTCCAAATATTCTCTTTCTTTTCAAACATTTCTGCGGATATTTTTAAAGGAATATCTAGAGTTGTCTTAATTTATTGTTCATGTGTTGGTTAGTTGGTGTTTAGCACAAATAACATGTATGCATATTATTGTAAAGATTTTTGCAACTGTATAGTAATTAATTAGTATAAAATGGGTTAACGCGTACGGATTTGGACTAAAATTACTGTCATTTTGTGAGATGGATTATAAAAGTCAAGCAAAGCGGCAAATAATATATCTTGTCCTCTGGTTTAAGCAACCTTAGTTCCAAAACAAATTTGCTGTCTAATTTCAGGAAATTAATTGCTTATGAATTATGATTGACCAATACATAGACATCATAGTAAAATATAGAATATATGGGAAAAACTAGCATGAGATATACGGTATTTAGGATAAAATAAACCTATAAAAGATTAGAATTAAAACAATCTGAACTTGCATGTTTCGATGTGTTATTTTCTTATTTGAATTTTAATTATAAAAGATAGGCTAAATAGTTCTACATTCATTGAACTTGTGACTAATCATGTATAGTCTTCCAATTAATCTTCGACGATTTTCTACGTTAAAACAGTAAAGTTGATCCGTAAATTTGTATGACATGTTTGTTGTCCTATTAATCCTTTCAATTTAAATAAACCAAGTCATATATAATCATATTCATCCTATGTGACACATAACAAATAAAAATTCAATGCGTGTTAGCAATACAATTTTGCAATATTTAAGGCAAAAAATGGAACGTTTGAAAGTTTACGTGCAATAGACATTTAATGTCAAATTCAAGGATGTAGTTGTCATTAAACATATATCAGGTGGGCTTATTCACATTGATTTTTTTATATATAAATTTTAAGACACATATTACAAAGCAGAATTTACAAGTTTCGAGAGTGTTGGGTTGATAGTTGATTGATCATAAATGAAGTTAACTCATCTATCAATTGCTTATATTAAATTCCAAAGCTACACTACTTTTTTATACTACTATATTTACTTTATTTATCCCCAATGTATCAACATCGCCAACAAGCTAGCCTGGAGCCTCGGATGGGCAGTTTTAATTGTAAGCACACAGAGTTCATGCCAACCGACCTATGAACAAATTTAGGTAAATTTATTGTGCCCTTAATTTGCTGTCTTCTAAGAAATATACTAAATATTAACCAGTATAAGAGATCAACTAGAATTGAATAGTTTACATGTTTTACTAACCAAGATTCATTGATAAGATGCAATTGGTCAGCAATGCTGATGCACATCTCCAATTAAAAAAAATCACAACAAAATGGAACAACATTGTTGGAGAAAAAATATTTTCCCATAGTGTAATACATCATTCGTCTTTGATAGTTATACCAAAATCTATTGTTGCCATGGGGTATTGTTAGAATTTGAATTTAAGTCTTAAGGCAAGATGTAACCAATATTTCCCCTAGGCTTGTAGCCTAATTTTGTTTTCTTTATTCTAGAAAAAAAATAGTGATCAAATTATTAAGATACTATTACAATGTTTATCACACTTTTTCTTTGTTATGCTTCTTCATCCTCTTCAACTTATTCAACTTTATTGTGACAAGATAAATCGTTCTTTTGAATGCATTCAACCATGCGAATCAAACTGCAGCTTGGTAAAACTACTTAACCAATTTAGAAAAGGATGCAATGCAAACACCGACAATAAACAACTGATATTGAACAAGGGTCAAATGTTACAAAATAGAAGAATCGGGGGCCAAGAAAAATATTCGGTAAACTACAAATACACTATTAAACCTTTAAATAAAAAAAAACACCGACAATAAAGAACTGATATTGAACAAGGGTCAAATGTTACAAAATAGAAGAATCGGGGGCCAAGAAAAATATTCGGTAAACAAATACACTCTTAAACCTTTAAATAAAAATGACACGTGCCATTATGAACGGCTCAAAAGATTAGGATTAGGTTTAAATCTCAACATTAATCACAACTTTACTAAATATCAAATTCTCAAATATCCAAGTCCAATTGATATTTTTACATCAAGATTATTTTTTTTTTCCAACAAAACTACTCATTCGGGAGACGTTCTTGGTAAAAAAAAAGGTTATGTCACGTTGTTATAATGTACGATAGTTAAGTTGTGATAAATCTCAATAAATAAAATTTAATAATGGTTGAGATTGACATAACTTTACAAGTTTACCAATTCTTAAATTAAAGTATTTTATTATTAATAATAAGATATCACTTTTGTTTATTTTGTTGATGATAAAGTTTGAATCCATAACCTCACATTTGAATTCTTCAAAGTGGTGATCACTGTACCAAAATCAAAGTGAAAAATATATTTATGTAATTTTAAATAAATAAATATTACTATCATATCATTACAATTATATTATTCTTTAATGAATCTCATAAACACAAAAATAATATTTTGGTTGTTACTTTGTCCTTTATTCAAAGTTAAACAGTCACGCATTTTTTTCTTACGTACCATTACTCATGTTTATAATGTCAATTATTCACTATTTTATTGGTAAAAAATAGTGATATGGGGCAATTTTAATATTACTGGTGAGTCGGATTATAAAAAGAATTTGGAGCATTTATTTTGTTCTTGGATAAGTGTTGCTCAATGGCATGTATCTTGTGATAAAAGCAAGTTTAGTTTATCAGTGTTATATGATATTTCTTATCCGGTGTATTTTTAGACTTGTCTATGTGTGTTTGGACTACGAATCATGCTAGAGAAGCTGCTTATTCGACATGTAGAGAAGTATGTCTTCATGTTTGTCCACCTTTGATTAGAAATGTTATTGTTAAGGGTTGCTAGGTGAAGGGGCTCGAACACACACCATAGGAAAAAAAACCCTACATTCCAACAATCTAAGCAACGCATATTTCTTGTTAACTTTACAAAAACGTAAAATCTGAGGGGGTGGGTGGGGGGGGGGGGGGGGGGGGGGGTTGTGACCAACTTAGGTCCGCCCCTTGTGGCGCCGAGGAGCGACTTGCGAAAATAAATGGTCGCCCTAACGTGCGGATATCTACATGAAGATGAAATATTCCAACGAGTTTTATCGTCTCTGAAAATTTTTGCAAAAGTTACAGGTTGAACACTCGATTGCCTCTGCTACTGTTCGTTAGGGTACGAGAGGGGAAAAATGCTCTGAAATTGAAAATTTCATGGATAAAAATTAACTACCACAAAGGTAGAAAAATGAGAAAGGGCAGTTGAGTCAACATGATATAGGTTTGATGAAGGTTGAAGAGGATGGTAATGTGGCACATTTTAATTGTCAAATTTACAGAGAGAGAGAGAGATGAAAAGAGATTTGAATTAACTTCCATTGATGAACTTTTTAGTTATAGAGAGATTTAGATTACAATTAAAGAAGGAAGATGAAAAGTAAAGTAAACAACTACTAAACCTAGCTTATATAGCTCAGTTTAATTAATCCTTAGAATGATAAAGTCTATTCTATCCCTCTAACGACTATACTAACTAACAACTAACTTCTGTTTATTAGTTCTAATATCCCCCCACAAGTCAAGCATATTGACAAATTTCTTGGCTTGTAAAGCGAATAAAAGAATAAAGAAAAACTACAACAACAGAAATTATTGAATAGAAATCAAATTCAGTCTCTGTGTTTGTCTTGTGAAATATGGAGAATGTAACGCCTTTGTTAACAAATCAGCAGCCTGCTCCTTTGATGAAACATTCATAAGATGAATTATTCCTTCTTATACTTTTGTTCTTACAAAATGACCATCTATGTCAAGATGTTTAGTCCTTTCATGAAAAACAGAGTTTTTGGCTAAATGAATTGCTGAAGTGTTATCACAGAAAAGCAATGCTGGTCTTGCTGTTGATATCTCCAAGTCTTTCAATAAGTATAAAATCCACTGAATTTCAGCTGTAGTAGAAGCTATAGCTCGATACTCTACCTTAAATGAGCTCCTTGCCACAATATTTTGTTTCTTTGACTTCCAAGATATAAGAGAATCACCAATGAGTACACAATAACCTGTGATCGGTCTCCTTGTATCTTGGCAATTTCCCCAGTTTGAATCAGTAAAAGCTTTGACTTTTGCATCTTTGATTACTGGATAAAAAACACCCAAGGTTGGTTTCCCTTTTAGATATCTCAGGATCCTATGTGCTGCAGATAAGTGTCCTTCATGTGGAGTATAAAAAAATTGAGATAGCTGCTGTACTACGAAGGTTATATCTAGCCTTGTATTTGCCAAATACAAAAGCTTCCCTATCAGCTTCCTGTATTCTGTATTATCACTCAGTTTTGGTGTGAGGTTGTGATATTGTTTTCCTGTTGTAATAGGAGTAGCTGCTAACATTGATTCTAAGAAGCCAAACTCTGCAAGCAAGTCTAGACAATATTTTCTTTGATAAAGGTGAATAACTCTGTTAGTTCTAACAACCTCAATTCCCAAGATGTATTTCAACTTTCCCAAATCTTTAATACTAAAACAATCATGCAAATAATTTTTAATATCTTTGATTGCATTTTCATTATTACTAGCAACTATAACATCATCAACATAAACAGTTAAAGCATGAAAAATACCTTTTGATTGTTTTACAAACAGTGAAGGATCTGCCATTGACTGTTTAAAACGTTTAGTTATTAGTTGAGTTCCATTGTCTACTAGCCTGCTTTAGGCCATATAGAGATTTCCTTAACCTGCAAACAGGATTCTTAACAGAACTTGTAATACCTTGAGGCAAATCCATATAGATTTCTTCTTTTAAATTACCATGTAAAAAGGCATTATTAATGTCAAGTTGTTCCAAAAACCAATTGTTTTGTGCAGCTAAAGCAAGTAGGATTCTTACAGTAGTTATCTTAACAACAGGTGAAAAAGTCTCTAGATAATCAATACCATGTTGCTATATATATCCCTTTGCAACTAGTCGAGCTTTATATCTCTCAATAGAACCATCAGACTTTCTTTTAATCCTATAGACCCATTTGCAACCTATAGGTTTTTTATTTTCAGGCAATTGAACAATATCCCATGTTTTATTTTTATTCAAAGCATCTAATTCATTTTTCATGGTATCCATCAATTCCTGTTTTCTACAAGCAATACCATAAGTCTTAGGTTCTGTTTCTGTATGTAAAGGTAGAGAATAAGTTTTCTGTGCAGTAGATAATTTCTCATAAGAAAGCATTGTAGATAGAGGGTATAGTTTCTTACTTTCAATATCTACAATAGATTCATTCTGTGTCAAAGCACGGTGATAATCTTTTAAATATGCAGGTTGTTTATGCACCCTTCCTCTCTTACTTTGTTCATTCAATGCCGTGATGTCATTACTCAATTGATCGTCTTTTGAATCAACATTTCAAATTTGTTCCTGTTTTATCATTATCCCCAAAAATCTGCACATCCAACTCATTATATTCATAAGGAAAAATGTGCTAAAAATTTGACATTTCTGGAAATTATAACTCTGTTACTTTATAAACAAAATATTTTGTAACCTTTCATGCCATTTTCATAACCCAAGAATACACCTTTTTCAGCCCTATCACTGAATTTAGTTATGTTCCTGTTAAGAGTGCTTACAAAAACAAGATAGCCAAAAGGTTTACGATCACTATAATCAGGTTCTTTGTTGTAAAGCACTTCATAAGGACTCATATCATCTAATAATGGTGTTGGCATCCTATTTATTAAGTGAACTGCATGGCCTATAAAGAAAGTCCAGAATAAAGATGGCATTTTACTTTGAAGTTTTAAGCATCTTGCTACATTTAAGATATGCTGAAGTGTTCTTTCAACTACAACATTTTGCTGTGGAGTTTCTACGCAAGATCTTTGATGTAAAATACCATGCTTACCATATAAAGCATTGAGGTTAAATTCAGGTCCATTATCAGTCCTAATAGCCTTAATTGAAACATCAAATTGGTTTTTAACCATAAAATAAAACTGTGGAATCATCTGAACAACTTCGCCTTTGTGTTTAAATGGTAAAATCCAAGTAAATCTACTAAAATCTTTTACAATAGACAGAAAGTACTTAGAACCATTCAAAGATGTAACAGTTGGACCCCAAATATCCATATGTACTAAATCAAACAAAGCATTAGAAGTAGACAAAGCTTTTGTAAAAGGCAATTTTTTCATTTTTAATAATTGACAAATGTCACAAATGAAATCACTAGGAACATTTACATCAGGAAACTTCTTACTTATTATTGCTATTCTGCTATTTGAACAATGACCTAATTCTGTAATAACATAACTCTTCTTTGCTACATTTAACAGAGGCAACAAAGTTATTATTTCTAGAGATATTTGCAATCATATTAAGATGATACAAACCATTTTTTTCTCTAGCTGAACCAATCTTCCTCTTCTTAAGGATATCATGTATCACGCAACAAGTAGAAGAAAATACTACTTCACAATTCATAGTTACTACTAATTTAGTAACAGACAATAAATTATAAGTAAAAGTAGGTACTACTAAAACATCATACAATATAAAACCTTCATCAAAATGCATATCACCTTTTGAGTAGCCTATAATCTAATATTATTAGGAAAAATAACAAACCAATTATTGACTATCGTTACATTAAACAAACTTTTTAAATCATGTGTTATGTGACTACTAGCTCCAGTATTTACTATCCAAGTTTTATTGGTTAGAGAAATACTTGATTCAATATTGTTGTTGCCAATGCTAGTTTGATTAACATATTCAGTTCTTGCTGCCCCAAAAAAATTGTGTTTGAGCCCCATTATTAGCCTGAGCCTGAGACTGTATCAACACTAAAAATTGATTTAACTGCTCTTGAGAAAACATTGTTGGCGTACTACTAGTGTTTATAGAGTTTTGCACACCAACAAAGACCAAATCAAAACCATTGCTCCTAACACTTCCATAGCCATTTTCCTCATAACTAATAGCACAGCTGAAATTCTCATTTTGTTGACTGCACATCATTTCCTGCTCATATGCATCTTGATCAATATCTTCATATCCTGCTGCGGCATTAACTCTGCCAAATCTTGATTTGAAGTTAGGTGGGTAACCATTCTTTTTCCAGTAATTAACAACCAAGTGGTTACCATTGCAATAAGAACAAAGTCCTTGTTCTCCTTTACCAAAATTCCTCTATCTTCGAAAACTGTTTACATATCCCTGACTACCTTGAAAACTACCATTTCCAACTAAAGTTCCTTAACCCTGATTACTACCACGAAAATTACTATTACTACTACTTGCACCAAAACTACCAAAAGAACCACCATTGGCAAAATCCCTTGAAAAATTACCTTTCCTGACTAAAGAAGCCACCTATAGCATCCCACTTTACTTTTCTTGAACACAAAATTCTCTTTCATATTGTAAAACCAAAGCAAATACTTTGTTCATAACAGGAAGAGGGTCCATAACCATTATTTGACACTTTATACTAGAGAAGGACAAATTTAGACCCTTTAAAAAACAAATCACCAAATTTACTTCTTTCCTTTTCCTAATCAAAGCTACCACAATACAATGACACCCCTCACAATAACAAACAGGCAATGGATTTAGGCTAATAAACTCGTCCCAAAGAACTTGAATACTCTTATTACCTTGAGAGATGGTAAACAATTCTGTCTGAAGATCAGCCATTATATACACATCAGGCTGTGCAAAGCGTTCCTTAAGATTTTCCCACAAAGATATCGCTGATTAAAAAATAACAGCTGTTTGGGCAATCGAAGGACTCAGAGAACGTAATAACCAAGAAAGCACCATATTATTGCACCTTCTCCAAGAACTGAACAAATTATCATTCACAGCTAGTTTCAAGATAGTGCCATCTACGAATTCGAACTTGTTTTTGGACATCAACGCCATTTTCATGCTGTGAGCCCAGGAGTGATAGTTTCCCCTTTCCAAAAGAGGAGAAACAAGAATCAGTGAAGGATTTTCACCAGGGTGCAGATAATATGGATTGTTTTCATCCAATCTAACATTCACTTTGTTCACCATTAAGGAAGAAACAAGAATCAACATAGTACTTCAAAAGAAAATGAATGAAAAAGAAATCCCCAATTATTAGGTCAAGATTCAAAACAGAAAAAGAAAAGAAGAACGAATTTAGGAGACTGAAGAATGTGAAATACGCTCTAATACCATGTCAAATTTACAGAAACACTAGTGCAGAAAGGGTCAATAAGGTCACACTATTCGCAAGGGTTTATATTAAAACCGTCCGTAAAAGTTTTAAAAAACGCGGAGTAAACGATTAATGCATACGGTTTTAAATTAACCTTCCTTAATGGTCAATGCGGACGGTTCTAATTAAAGAACCGTCCGTATTGCTTATATTTATGCTGACGGTTTTTTAATAAACCGTCCGTTTAACATTTTAAGTATGGGTATTAAGCAATACGGACGGTTAAAATATAAGAACCATCCGCATTACTCGTAAACCATCGAGCAATACCGACGATTCAAATATAAGAACCGTCCGTATTGCTCGTAAACCATAATCCCTAAAATAGAAGACTAGCGAGATTCTGCCTCACAATTCTTCAATCTCTCCTCTTTGGCTGCTGCTAAATGCCTCCATTGTTCTCCTTTTGAAGACCAA
>CATIWQ010455369.1:0-11805 GCA_949673415.1 Euphorbia schlechtendalii | reverse complement strand
ACACACACACGCATACTTATATATATACACATTTATTTTCTCTTAAAATACATATATATTTTGTTTAAAAAAATAAACGGTTTAATTAAAATATTCTGGACCCTTAAATATCTATTTAGGTCCTTAAAAATATTTATTTATAGCCTGAAACATTATTTTTTTACGAGGAGAGCTCCCAAATGAAGTTCTCTCGGATAGTCAAAACTTGTGTGATTCAAGTATTAAATCCTGAAAAACCCGTCACCATCGAACGCGCGAGCTGATTCAAAATCCCATGCTCACAGGGTGATAGTTTGTTGAGTGTGATTTGGAGAAGAAGGGGTATAAACTAGGGAATTTACAGTCTCAAAAATGTGAGGAGGAGAATTTACAAGAGAGGTAGGTATTTGAGAATTTACAGGCTAAGGGATTTCAGAATTTATAGAAGAAGAAGGTTTTGGATTTACAGAAGAAAAGGGGGAAGGATTTAAAGGTACCTGTTGGTTGGCTGATTGACCTAAGGATAGGTTAGCCTCAGGTAACTCAACTTGAGTAGGAAGTGAATCAGATTGAGTGTTAATTGGGTAAGTAATGATTGAATTAGTATGAGCTTATATTGAGTGCCCCTTGTTTTTGTAAGTACTTCCTCCCCATAGGAAACAGCTTCAGAGTTCATGGTTTCAGGGTTCTCTTTGCCTTTCTTAGAGCTTCCTTGACCCATGTCATCTTCAGCTACCTCAAGTTTCACTTCTTTTAGAGTAGGGTTTTCTTTTCTTCGGCGTTTTCTTCTTCTTCTTCTTCTTCAACCTTTTGCTTCGCCTCATCTTCCCTCTGAGCGTAAGTCTTAAGTTTCATCTTGGTCCTTTGCCTGGCTTTAGGCTGGGAAGACGTATTTCTCGCCCTTGCATTTGCTAGACTAGGCCTAGCCCTTTGTGATCCAGCTTTTGCCTTAAGTGAAGATGATGTAGCACCAATTGTTGGAATCTACTCCAATTGAGTAATCAATGGAACATCCTCAACAGTCTCTTCACTAGACCCTTTAAAGTCCATAGCTAACGCATCCTCATCCTTCTTGAGAAGGTTCTTCGGGAACATTATGGGTTCTACCTTGGCCTTCTTCAACTTCAGGTCTTGGGCTTTGGTGTAGTGGGTGTTAACTTGCTTGTTCTTAAGCCTGTTAAAGTGAGGCATATCTAAGGTCTTCTTCAATGAATCATAGTTTCTCCGAGTCCATAAATGAAATAAGATACGTTCGTTCGCACAACATTCATGGGGGTGGTGATTAGATAACTGTAATGGTAGATGGTAGTAACCTTGGTCTAGTGATGAAGAATCATTAATGTCTAGTTAAGTGATAAGTGTATAATTACACTTATTATCATGATATTTTTACTTATAAAATGATATGGTTTAAAGTCATTTTATACTTTATATAAATGAATTCACGTGGTATGTAGTTGTTTTTTATGCAAGTGCAGAAACTAGGTGAATCTAGGGAGTAAAATGATCAAAGATGGAATTCTCTGTAAAAAGAGTGAAAAAGGTGCAAAAAGATGTGTGAAACATAAGGAATTGGCTTAGCATCGAAGCTGTCAAAGATTGGCAAAGTTTCAAAGAAAAACCATGAAGAAAAACACATGTTACGATAGTGACACCCATTCATGGTCGCGACTTGTCATCCTTCACAAACAGAATGTTACCAACTATTGTTCATGATCGTGACATGTATATCACGCTCGTGACTTGAGATTGATTTTGGTAAACTCTTCTCAACTTTCAACCGCTGGATAAGAATGATCAACTGTCATCAACCGCCATAAATTGTAAGATGAAAAAACACCTTTTGGAAGCAATCCAATCACGAAAAGGTGCCTTTCCATTGAAGATGAGGGTGAAACCTTACATCCAATCACATTGAAGTGATGCCACCTTTAGCCAATGGATACGACTCTTCTTTTGGATAGACGTAACCCTTCACACTCTATAAATAGAGTCCCAAACCAACCATTTTCATTGGGTGTCAATGGTAGTATGTGTAGATGTATAACATGTATGCATAGATAGAGAGTTAAAATTATACAAATTTTGCTACGTTCAAAGTGTTAGTTAAAAAAATGTATAAGTGATTCGATTCTTGTTTTAATCACTAGATTTCTCCACAAATTCGAGCGATTGTTGTATGAGTGTAATTGCAAAGCACTTATCAATAAAAGTTTTTGTTCTTCAACATTCATTTGTTCGATATTCACAAAGAACATCATCCTAGCGGAGGTTCTATACGAGTCGAGACTAACTTCAAAGTAGACGTAGGAATTGTGGGAATTGACAACTCCCATTAAAGAGTGGATACGGTTTGATCAACTTTAGCTTTCACTTGCATACCTTACAACTTTACTTTGTTTTCTACTTATACCTTTTATTTTGAAATTTATGATATGTCTATGTGTCATAACGAGTATTTGATCTTGCATCATTTATATTAACGAAGTTATATGCTTTCGACTTAACTTTAAGAGTGATTATGGGGTTAACAAGATTGTGTATAATCATTGGATCTGTGATTATAATGTTGTTTAGTGATCCAACATGTTTAGAGTGCTAACTTGCTAAATATGGCTATGTGAGTGTGACGCATACTAAGCATAATATTATTGTTATCTAGGTTTTAATAAGTGTAATAATTCATTTATCCTAGGTTTAGAAAAGTCATTTCATGTGTTGCTCTACGGTGAATTATTGAATATTTTGGGCATCTAGAACCGTGATTGTTAAAGTTATCTAGTGTATGAAATATTCTTGATGATTTTGCATGTTTTTCTCTACTATACTTGTTCTTAGGGAATAGCTATATTGTTTAGATCTTCTCTAATCTTTTCATGCATCTGTCTATTCATCAATATATCATCCAAACCCTACAATTTATCTTATTTCTTTTATTCTGTAATTCTAGTTGGTCCTTAGAACAGAATTCCTTCCTTATGTGATCGATACCTTTTAAAACTACATCGCAACTATATACTTGTAGTTATCATCTTTTTTCTATTTGATAAGTGGTATTGACAACACCTGCTCATATTAAGAACTTTTATACTATCAGTAGAAAAGTGGAGAATAAGTTTTTGGCGTCGTTGCCGGGGATAAGCCTTTCAGAATGAGTATAGCCAAAATCCTACGAACATTAAGTTACTTACCTTTTACAATATGGTGCAACTGCTCAAAGACCCAATCTTGGGCAATATCATCATCGTGAGCAGCTCATGATAAGCTCTTACCTCCCAACTCATCATTGATGTTACTATCTCTCCAAATCCATATTCAGCAAGGAGTTCCCAATCTTGTTTGACAATGACCTTCTCTTCATCTCCAGGTCTTCATAGTTTTGTACCCTTTAGAGGTATATTAAGGAGACTTGCTAGCAACTTCACAGAAATCAGATATGAAGTGTTGTTGAACTCTACCAGCAGAACAATGTCATAGCCTTGAATGGTTCAAAGGCTTTGATAAACCTTTGATTAGGTTTTTAATGGTAGGTTCTTCAAACCATAGGAAATGACTGATATTTTGTTGCTTGATAACCATGTGCATGAATTTGTTAAGCAAAAGACCCTCATAATCGACTTTAAATACAGGACTAAAATCCTGATTTTTCGGCCAATCTATCTTAGTGAAAACGGTTCCATGGAGGAACACGATCTTCTCTACAAAACCGTTGATATTAACATACATTTTCTTCCTAGATTCTCCTTTCATCTTAGCTTAAGGATTTTTCTTGTGTGAGCCATTTCAGTTGAGAGAGTTTGAGAGATTGAAAGATGAGAGAAATTAGGGTTCTTTGCAAAAACGCTTGAAATTTCAAAATTGCATGTAACATTCTCTCACCAGGATGCTACCGCTTTTATATGCACTCTTCAACTCATAGTGATACATGGAGCTCGCACAACACAAGATCAAAATGAATGTGGAGATTAACAATAATTTAACCGACATAGTAAAATAGTGAGTTTTGTGTTAGATGGTTCCAATTCAAAAACACCCTTTGGATAAAGTGGTTTTTGAGTATTAACCATGAAATTCAATCTTACAACATTAGTTTAAATTATAAATGGTGTTAAATATTTGTTACCTCATTTGGCTGAGTTGAGACTTGATCTTCAACACTTAGCCAATTTTTTTGTTTTTTCTTCACATGGGGTTCGCCGTTCCTATAAGCTGCCTTAGAACATTGAACTTCCTCTTGGCTAATGGTTTGGTGAATATATAAACTCATTGTTCTTCTAAAGGAACATATTCTAACTTTACATCTCCCCTTAGTACATGATCCCTTATGAAGTGATGTCTTATATTGACATGCTTCATCCTGCCATGTTAAACTTAATTCTTGGATAGGTCATTTGCGCTTTTTTATCACACATAACCTAAAGGCTTTTTGAATGTATACCATGTCCTCTAGTCACTGCTTAATCCATAGCAGTTGTGCTACACATCTTCCTGCCACCGTGTACTCAACTTCAGCTGTACTGAATGCAACAAAAGTTTGCTTCTTGCTGTACCATGAGATAAGGCATTCTCCAAGGAAATGGCATCCTCCTATGGTGCTTTTTATGTCAAGCATGTCTCTTCCATAGTCATCATTTGTGAATCCTCTAGGATTGAAATATGAGCTGTTAGGATACCACAGACCTGCATCAAGAGAACCTTGCAAGTATCGGAGAATTCTCTTATCAGTTGCTAAGTGAGATTCTCTGGGGTCAGCTCGATAACATTTACAATAGCACACAGAATATTGAATATCAAGCCTACTAGAAGTTAAGTAAAGAAGAAAACCAATAATACCTCTGTAGAACTTGCTGTCTGTAGGCTTACCAGCTTTGTCCTTACTTAAGATTGTGTCGGTGGCCATGGGAGAGGACATTGGCTTCGAATTCTCCATATCAAACTTCTTTAGAACTTCTTTGGCATACTTTGCTTGAATGATGAAGATTCAATCTTCATTTTGCTTGACTTGAAGTCCAAGAAAAAAATTGAGCTCTCCCATCATTTACATTTCAAATTCTCTCTTCATTTGCTAGCTAAACTCCTTGCACAACTTCTCATCAGTTGCCCTAAAAATGATATCATCCACATATATTTGGACTAGCAACATATCTTTTTTCTTTCGCCTAATAAACCGAGTCATATCTACTTTCCCTCTTTCATAGCCTTTAATAATAAGGAAATCAATCATCCTTTAATACCATGCTCTTGGAGCCTACTTCAGTCCATAGAGAGCTTTCTTCAATTACAAGACATGCTAAGGAATCTTCAGATCTTCAAAGCTTGTAGGTTGGTGCAAATAAACTTCCTCTTGAATGAAGCCATTCAAAAATGCACTTTTTACATCCATTTGAAACAATTTGAAGTTCATATGAGATGCAAAAGCACATATGATCCTGATTGCTTCAAGCCGAGCTACAAGAGCATATGTTTCATTATAATCTATGCCTTCTTACTTATTGTAGCACTGAGCAACAAGCTTGGCATTGATTCTGACAACAATGCCATCTTCATTAGCTTGTTCTTGAAAACCCATTTGGTACCGATAATTGATTTTACTTTAGGTCTTGGAACTAGATCCCAAATGTTATTGCATTTGAAATAATCTACTTTCATCCTAATCATCCACTAATCATCTCCTTATGTGTCTTCAAACTTCTTTGGGTTAAATCAATGAGATGAAAGCTGGATGGCTCATCATTTTGCTGAGCTGATCTCGTGTTATCACAGGATTATGAACATCATCAACAATACTTTCAGGAGGGTGATTGCACTGAGTCCGAATCTCTACTGGAAGACTCGTATCGATAATTGAAGCATCTACACTAGGTTGTTAAGGCTGAGCTTGATCTTTTTCTTCGTTTAAGTTGATTGAGAGATCTTTGTTAGCTTTAACTTCCTCAGCTTCGGGTTCTTGTGCTACCTTGGGAAGCATAGAGATTCGCAAGCTGGGTTAATTTTGTTGCTAGTTTACTCCTTCATCTTCATCATATGGTCGTCTATCAACATTGTTAGTTTCACCAAAATCTACATGCATAGACTCCTCTAATAACCTGGTCCTTTTTCCATATATTCTATATACCCTGCTATTAGTTGAGTAACCCAGAAAGATACCTTCATCAGCCTTTAGATCAAAATTTCCTAGCTGCTCCTTGGTATTTAGAATGAAGCACCTACAACCAAATTATCTAAGATAACCAATCTTAGGCTTGCACCCTCGCCAAAGCTCATAGGGTGTCTTCTCAAGAATTGGGTGAATTAAAACCCTATTCAAGATATAACATGTTATGTTAACACCTTCTCCATAAAAGTACTTTGGTAGATTGTTATCGCTTAGCATGGATCGAGCCATTTCAACTATGGTTCTGTTCTTCCTTTCTATAACCCCATTTTGTGGAGGAGTATAAGGAGTAGAAAAGTTTCAGTCGATACCATGTGTTGATTAGAATTCTTCGAAATGAAAGTTCTCAAATTCAGGTCCATGATCACTTCAGATTCTACTGATTTTAGTTCCTAATTCATTCATTATTTGATTGTTGAGTTTAACAAAAGACTCAAAGGTTTCATCTTTGCTACTCAGAAAGATTACCCACGTGAATCTCATGAAGTCATCCAAAACCACCAATGAGAATTATTTTCCACCCATGCTCAAAGGTTGAATATGAAATAAACAAGATCTAGGTGTAGGAGCTCTAACGGTCTCTTAGTTACTACGTTGTTTATCGACCTAAATGACTTTTTAACTTGCTTACCAAGCCGAGCAAAGTCTATTTTTCTAAAAGTTAATACTAGGTAAAACCATAACTAGTTGCTTTTTGGCTAGTTTAGACCGAATGCTCATACATATATATCCTAACCTTCTATGTAAAAGCTACGAATTATCTTCCTTAGATATAAGATGAACATTAGTGGAGCCTGATCACAAGGTTTTGACTATACTAATTTAGATGGGCTTATATTCGGTGATGAAGCCAAAAACATTGTTCCCCACTTTTCTACTAATAAGATAAAAGTTTAAAATGCGAACAGATGTTGTCAATACCGCTTATCAAATAGACAAAATGGTGATCACTGCAAGTATACAGTCTCGATGTAGTTTTAAGAGATATCGATCCCACAGGGAAGGAATTCGGTTCTAAAGACCAACTAGAGTTACAGAGTAAACAAAAGTAGATAATTTGATTTTTGGAGGGTTTGGATGATAGATGGATAAATAGATAGATGTATGAACAGATAAGAGAAAATGTAAAATATATAGATATTTCCTAAGAATAAGTTTAGTTGAGAAAAACATGCAAAATCATCAAGATGATTTCATACACTAAATAACTTTAACAAATACAGTTCTAAATGCCCTAATATTCAATAATTCACCATAGAGCAACACATGAGCTGACTTTTCTAAATCTAGGGTAAATGAATTATGACACTTATAAAAAACTGGATAACTATAATACTGTACTTAGTACGGGTCACTCTCACATAGTCATATTTAGCAAGTTACCACTCCAAAAATGTTGGCTCACTAAATAGTGTTATAATCACAGATCCAATGACTATACACAATCTTGTTAACCTCGAAATCACTCTTAAAATTAACTCAAAAGCATATAACTTGATTAATATAAATGACGCCAGACGAAATACTCGTTATGACACATAGACATATCATAAACTTCAAAATAGAAAGTATAAGTAGAAAACAAAGTAAAGTTGTGAGGTATGGAAGTAAAAGCTAAAGTTGATCAAACCGCATTCACTCTTTAACGGGAGTTATCAATTCTTACATTTCCTGCGTTTACTTTGAATTCGATCTTGACTCTTACAGAACCTCCGCTAAGGTGCTATTCTTTGTGAATTTCGAATAAAAGAATGTTAAAGAATGAAAACTTTTATTGATAAGTGCTTTGCAATTACACTCATACAATAAACGCTCGAATTTGTGTAGAAATATAGTGATCAAAATAGGAATCAAATCACTTATACATTTTTCTCACTAAGATTTTGAATGTAGCGAAATCTAGATATTTTCACTCTCTATCTATACACGCATACTATCATTGAATGCCATACATAACAAAATCCCATTCCATGAAATTGACTATTCTTGAAGTCTATGTATAGAGTCCGAAGTCTTGTGTCTATCCAAATGAAGAGTCATGTCCATTGGCGAAGAGTTGCATCACTTTTCATGATTGGTTGACTTCTAAAAGGTGTGTTTTTGGTTGGCAGTTGATGGTGGTTGATCATTATTATCTGGCGGTTGGTAGTTGAAAAGAGATAACCAATAACTGTCACAAGTCGTGATTGCATATCACATGTCATGATCGTGAATAATGATTTGTAACTTTCTACTTATGAAGAGTAACAAGCCGCGACCGCGAATGGGTGTCACGATCGTGAATTGTCTTTTTCCTCATGTTTCTTCTTCGCAACTTTGCCAATCTTTGACAACTCCTATCCTAAGACAAATCCTTGTATTCCATGCATCTTTTTGCACTTTTTTCACTCTTATTCCATAGAATTCCATCTTTTAACATTTTACTCCCAAGATTCACCTAGTTTTTGCATTTGCATAAGAAACAACTACATACCACGTGAAATCTTTTATATGAAGTACAAAATGAAACAAAAACACATCATTTTATGATTGAAAATGTTATGATAATAAGTGTAATTATACTATTATCACACCCCTGCACTTAACTTTTACCTTGTCCTCAAGGTAAACACAACAGAAGTGTATAAAATAAAAATTCAAGTTCGTACCTCATTTGGCGAAAGATTATCATAGTGAGTATCACATTCCCATGTTGCATAAAATTCAAGTAAAAGTTCGAAATTTCCCACAAATTAGTAATGTGCAATTTACATAGTCCAGTTGCATACCTTTGCTCTTAATGGAAGGTTAACCGAATTGCATCTTTCATATAAGTGTTATATGATCACTCAAAAATTTCCTTCTCTCAAGTATAATATAAAGTATAAGGGACAAGGGGAGCACACTTTGTAAAGTTTGATCTCAAGACATTTTTAGGTAACCTAGGATGCTAAAAACACTCTTAGTGGTTGCATTTTACGCTTCATACCACTCTCCCCTTTTCTAAGTGGTTGCATTTTATGCTCCATGCCACTTTTTCTCTTTTTTTTTCATTTAAGCATATGTTTTTGAAGTACAGATTTGTACTTTGCACCCATTTTTCATGCTATGCTACTTTTCTTTTTATTTCACTCATTGAATGGTTGCAGTTTCTGCTCTGTACCCTTCCTCACCTTTTGCATAACTCATTGGTTATCCTCTCTTTCTTTTGATTTTTTTCTCTCAATACCCTCATCCTTTATTGATCACTTTCAAAGTATTATAGCTATGGTTTCCCAAAACTTTAAACACACTCAATACTTATAGGACGTATTCGAGAATAGCATATAAAACTCATAGTAAGGACACTACTAGACATTACTCCACTACTAACTTATCGGTAGTATTAAACTAAAACTATATAACTTATACTAATTCATGTTGCATTGAAAATATATATCGAAACTTACTTGGAATGTTGCTTTTGAATGTTACTCACAACTCATGACTTACCAAATGCTAAATGTTGTGCCAAAACAATCACACTCTCAACGTGTACTCAAACTCGAAACATTTTTGTTCAAAATTTGCACTAACATAAAACTTGAAATACCTAACACTCACAATAACCTTGGAACATATGTTAGTATAGTATAGGTATGGATAATGTATAAATAACATAAAATAAAGAAAAATTTTCAAATTCTTCAATTTTTTTAATTTTATTTAATTTTTTTGGATTTTTAGGATTTTACAATTGCCCCCCATACTAAAGAACACAATTTCCTCATTGTGAGAGACTTTAGTAAAATCTGAAACTAAACTAATCACACACAAATGAAAAGAAAACAAAATAAAAGAAAGAAATTGAACCTGTTTTAATCATCCGAACTCGAATCTGGAGGACTTGGTGAGATATCCAAAATCTTCATTCTAAATTATGTATTCAACTTGCGGTTCAATGAAATGTAGGATTTTGTTAGTTGCCGAACATCTTGCTATATGGAGGCTATGTCTAGGCATGCTTGGTCGACATCTTTGATGAACTTTCCTCTCCATGTATCTTATATACTCCTAGAGGCTTGTCTTGATCCACTACTTCGGATTTAAACCTCTTCAATATCTTCATCATGTTGGTTTTCTCGAGAAGTAGATCCTTCTATCAATTTTAGCTTTCTTATCCTTACCCCATACGGTAAAAATGTAAATCTTCCTTCGTCTTCTTTAACCAATCCTGCCCTCTTCATATATACTCCTCCCAAAATTTTAAATTTCTCTCTTGGACTATATTGATATGGTTTTTAGTTCTTCACCCCTAAAATAATTCCTCAAATAGTATTTGCACCCCCAACTCTAGCCTTTTTATGTGTAGTAAGACTAGTGATGGATTCTAACATGTACATTAGAAAATTTGGCCGTAATTGCGTTACAGCACACTCCAATATTACCAAATCTTTCATCGACACTTTAGTAGTTTTGTGTCAGAAGAAAAGACTTTGAGAAATAAACTTGTGAAGGTAAAGAAGGCCCTTACTCCGAATGTTTTAGTTGGACGAGTTTTTGACATCGTATTGATCCAATCCCGTTAACTCAGTCCAAACATCCGTTAAATCATAATCTTCATCTTTTTCAATCTCCTCAAAAGTTTCTCCGAAACTAAACCACTTAATCAAATCCATTGAAGTAAACTTATATTCTTCCCCTCCATTCCTGAATTTTCACTTCAAAAAGTTCCCATCTTCCATAACAATAACCAAAAACTCGAGGACCCATCTCTCGATGAACGAAAAATGCATATTCAGAAATTTCTCCAATCCGAATAGCGAAAAATACTCTCCTACTTCCGCATGAATCCCAGCATCAATAGCAATAGTAGGATCGTACAAAAGTGTACCTTAGAAATCAAATTCTTTGATACTCAAGTATCTTTCAACTTCTTCTTCACCATAAATTGGAAAGGGGCATCCATACTTGTTTTGTTGGTTTACCAATTTGCTCTTTCCCTTAGTTGCTGCATATTTCTTGGAAGCCATTGAATTCAAGAAAGAAAGATTTGTATTTGATTTGGAAAAATAGAGAAAACTTGTTTGCAAGAGATTGTATTTGTGTAAAAGAGTGATGTGAAAATCACTTAGGAAAATAGTTATATATATATATAGGAAATTGGGTAATTATGGATGTTTTAATGGATATTTTTGATTTATAACTATTAGAAATAGAGCTGTTACAGCAATAACTACTGTAAAATCACACCTTTTTCCAAATAGAGACAGAAAGTTTGGACAACTTAATTCACGAGAACAATATAAGTCATGATCGCGATACGTTCAAAATCCAAAAATTTTGTTCTTTTCTTTTATTTTTAAAACCACACTAACTTGATTGAAATACACACATAAAAATATATTACTATATAATACTATATATATATATATGTATATGTATATATATATTGGAAAACATAAGAGATTTTGGGATCAATGGAGTTTTTCAACCCCTTGACTTCATATTCATGGATGAAATCCAACTTAACAACTTCTTGGATGCAAGCATCAATCAAGTCAAGTTTCATTCATATATCTTCATCCATTGGGTACTTATCAGCCTTATCCATGTTAATTCAGCAATATCATCACCTATCCTTAATTTAATTTTACCTTTCGACACATCTATCAATGCTTTGCCAGTATGCATAAAAAGTTTTCCTAAGATTA
>CATIWQ010455361.1:0-42151 GCA_949673415.1 Euphorbia schlechtendalii | reverse complement strand
GGTTGATCATGCTTATCTAGCGGTTGGTAGTTAAGAAGATAATACTAGAAAACCGTCCATGTCACGACCGCGATATGTGATTCATGACCGTGAATCTTTTGTTGGCAGATTTCTATTTCTGAAGTGAACAGGTCACGACCGTGAATGATTGTCGCGACCGTGAATTGAGTTTTCTTTAGAAATCTCCTTGTAACTTCACCGATCTTCGACAGCTTCGATCTTAAGCCAAATCTTTAAGTTCCACGCATCTTTTTGCACCTTTTTCACTCTTTTTCCATAGAATTCCACTTTTGATCACTTTACTTCCAAGATTTATCTAGTATCTGCATTTGCATAAAAAACAACTACATACCACGTGAAATCTTTTATATGAAGTATAAAAATGACTCAAACTATAGTTTTTAATGTGTGAAATTATCATGATAATAAGTGTAATTATACACTTATCATTAACCTATCCTATGCAGAGTTAGAAGGAGAGTGTAACACTCCCTCTTTTCCCTATAAATAGGCTTCTAGCCTCTCATTATTAACACACACCAAAAAGCTTTGAGCTTTTTTTCTCTCTTATTTCTACTCTTCTCTTCTTTTATTTGTGAGATCCTCCATGAGTTTCTCTAAACAAATTTAAGAGTTCTTTTAGAAGGGTCAAAGTTTAAATGAGTATTCTATTTCAGATTTTTTGGTTGATTTAGAAGTAGTCTAGCAACTGCTATTAATCGAAGGGTTCAACCTCTTCGAGATTTTGGTCTGTGAAGATCCGTGTGGATCAAGTCATGAAGGCTCTACTAGTTTGGAAGCTTATTCTATCATAATTGCTCAAAAGGGAACACTGCTACCAAAAGAGAGATCAAGCATTCATTAACTAGTAATGCTTTAATCTTTAGATGTTAGGTTTCTTTATATGTTTTATAAACCTAAAAGCATCTATAGAACATTTTAACCCAGATTATAACAATCATGGTATGCTTAGGATATCCTCAAGTTAATTTTAAGTTTTTGATTTCCACCTTGCAACCTATGCATGTTCAATTACTATCTTGATTAACCTACAGATACGCGGGGCAAGCTGCCAAGTATGGGCTTGCCTTGTGAAGGGGATCTATAGGTTAGCCCACGGGTCTAAGTGGCCCACGCGGCTAGGCCGCTAAGTGGTATGGCAATGTTACGATCCCACTTTATGTTTGAGGGGGAGTCAAACACTACCCTTTTTCCTTATATATAGGCCTCCTCTCTCTCATTATTTTACACACTTTAGCTCAGCCTTTCTCTTTGAGTTAGAATCTCTTTCTTTGTTCGTTGTGCGAGATGCTTCATGAGTTTCTCCAAACAATGAAGAATTCTTTTGAAAGCTCTTTTTATTAAAAGTGAGCCTTTCTTGGTTTATATTTTTGGGTTATCTTCGAGCAGTCTAGAAGTGGTTGTCTACTAACGGTCTTTACCTCAATGAGGTTTTGGTCGGTGAAGTTCGATGTGGATCAATCATAGAGGCTATCCTAGCTTGGAGGCTCGTGCTAATGAAGTTCAACCGAATTGCACTAAGAGAATGCCGCATCCAAAAGAAAGAGAAGCACGAGTCAACTGGTAATGTTCTAAACTTAGATGCTTGGTTTCTTTTGTATATTTATAAACCTATAAGCACATATGAAATCTTTTAACTTAGATTATATCAATCATGGCATGCTTAGGAGATCTGTACGTTAGTTTTAAGTTTTGAAATTTCACCTTGCAATGTTTACATGTTCAATTACTGTCTTGATTATCCAGCAGTGAGATTAAAGCTAGCCTTATGCTATGCATGATTGATTATAATAAGTTAAAATGATATTTTCTATGAATTAATTTAAGTATGCTATGCATGACTTAGTTTTCAATTCCTGTTATAGAAAATGATGTGATAACTAGATTAATCTTTTGCTCAAACTTAGTCTTCGTGATTATCATATAAATTAACATTGTTTTGCCACACATGTAAATGCTTTTATTGAGGGTCATCCCGTACTTCACTCAATTAAAGAGCGAAATCTTTAAATCATAGTTGTCCGTGGTACAACAAATCGAAGTAACCGTGTTATTTTGGCAAGGATTGGACTTGGCTTCTCATTCACTTTAAGGGGGGCCTCTCCTACCTGGAAATCTCAATTAGTATTAGATTCAAATGTACCCAAGGGACTCTTATGACTTAGTTGATTTCTAGTATGATAATTGGATTCTGCATATGGTTTTATAAATGTTGTTTTAGTTGTTAAATTAAAACTTATAGACATAGGTGCAATGACTTAAACATGGACCTTGTTTGTTTTGCATGCTATGTGGAGTCTTGGCATAATGAAATGATTATGGTATACAGTCCCGAGCATGTTCCCTTAGAGTTAATAATTCTAAATAGCCCGGAATTATTATTTTCATAATCATATCCATCAGAAAAGTCCTAGACTAGGGTGAGACCAGCAACATGAAAAAAATCTCCACAACAATATTAAGGTGGTATATAGTCTTCCTGTCACAAGTCGTGAGACAAATCTTATTAACGGATGTAAGCACATGTACAACATGTCTTCCTTTAACATGTGTTTGATCATGAGACTAGATGGGCTTAATGCCTTAACAAAAATGGGTTAGTTGTCCATATTATTGGAGCTGATGTCAGATTGGATACACATTTGAGGAGTTGTACAATTTGGTGCGCACATCTCGAAAAAGAGAACTCAACTAGATTAGCAATTGCATGAGATGTAAATGGACAGGTTCAAACCATGGTTATCTTGTTATGGCTTGCCCTGCTATATCGGGGGTCATCACAAGTGACTATCTATTTATTTGACCAAATTTCCTGAATTTAAATAGAAGGGGATATTTGAATGTCGAGAAAATAGTAGGAATTATGTATTTAATTAAAGACCTTATATTAAATGCATGTACATATACTAATGTCTAAATAAATTCTATCTTATATCTCGGTTGAATAAGAACACTAACACGGATATGCATCCGATTGACAACAAGTTTTACAAAGGAGATAACTTTCATGAGTTGCTCACATGTGTGACAAGGCTCATAAAGAGCCTTGGTTTGGATTATGTACTATATGATCCATATCCCAAACTCCCCGAAGATCCTTTCATTTATCAAATTGATAAGTATGTGAAGCATAAAAGAGATTGTGATTTTGCAAAGAACTTCATGGTCAACACTATGCTTTCAAGGTATAGGTATCTTTGCAAAAGTAGGGACCTGGAGTCTATGATTGTGCAAATTGTAATGATGGATGAACTTGAAAAATTCATGCTATCTGCAAGTCTTGGGGATGACACCTTAGTAGTTGAGTTTGCCATGACTTTTTATGATAACTCTGAACAATTAAGGAAAATAGGAGTTACTTATGATTAGGATACCTTGAAACAGATTGTATTGAAAGGTCTACTGCATAGGTATGCACTTTTAAAATAGATTTTTATGGCATCAATTATTATTGTAATTTTTCTAAGATGGTAGACTTGTTAAAATAATATGATCTACAATTTAGAAATAAATTTGAGAATTAAATGGTTATCGAGGATCGAAAGATAAGAAAGTCTAGGGCTTTCAAGGTCAAGAGAAGACTCATGAAAAGTGCCAAAATGAAACGCAATTTAAGAGCTCTAATTTCTGAACAAGTGAAGAAGAAGCTAAGTGAGGCATCTACTTCAAGTATGCTCATGATTAAGAGTTTCTCTACAATTCCCTATGAGTCTACTTGGGTATTAGATACTAGTTGTGGTACTCGTATCTGTACTTCTATGCAGGGATTGCGGAACAGTAGGAGGCTTGCAAATGGACCTAAGAGTTGGAAATAGAGCACGGGTTGCTGCAATAGCTATAGGGACATATAGCCTTCGTTTGCCTAGTGGCCTAGTTTTGGTTTTTAGCAATTGCTATTATACTCCAGCTATCACTAAGAATATTATTAAAAAATCAAGATTGGATAATGAGAAATCCTCATGCTTATGGAATTATTATCTAGGCCATATAAATAAGACTCGCTTAACTAAGTTACACAAATGTGGATACTTAGGCCCAATGGAATGGGAATCTTATGGTGGGTGCAAACCTTGTTCAAAAGGGAAGATGAATAAGAAACCTTTCAAAGGAAAGGGTTAGCGTGCCACTAGTACTTTGGAAATAATACATTCTGATGTATGTGGTTCAATGAATGCTATGACACACGAGGGTTTTGTCTGCTTCATATTATTTACCGATGATTACTCGTGATATGGTTATCTGTACCTTTTGAGGCACATGTCTAAAAGTTTTGAGAAATTCAAAGAGCTCAGAACCGAAGTAGAGAAATAGATTCAGAAAAGTATCAAGACCCTTCGATCTGATCAAGGTCGTGAATACTTAAGCCAAGAGTTACAGGATTATCTAAGGGATAATGGTATTTTATCCTAGTGGACACCTCCTTATACACCTAACACAATGGAGTGTCAGAGAGGAGGAATCGAACCTTACTCGATATGGTTCATTCCATGATGAGCCAAGAAGAACTTAGTAGATCCTTTGGGGTTATGCACTTGAGAGCATAGTTTAAATTCTAAACAGAGTGCCTTCTAAATCAGTTGATCAAACTCCATACAAATTATGGTATGGTAAGAAACCCGCTCTTTCTCACCTAAGAGTTTGGGGATGTCTTGCTTACATAGAAAGAATGAGTTCAGATAAGCTTGGTGCTAAGTTTGATAGGTGTCTATTTTTAGGTTACCCTAAGGAGACTATAGGGTATACCTTCTTTGATCCCAATGAACAAAAAGTCCATGTTTCAAGAAATGCTCAATTCCTTGAGAAGGAGCATATACTTGCAAAAGCTAGTGGGAGCAATCTTGAGTTAGGCACTCAAGAAGATCAAATAGGAAATCAACTGATTATACCTACACCTGTTACACAAGATAGCGTAAGCATGGAATAGCCTATTATTACACAAACATTGTGTAGGTTAGGCTGGCCTCTAATCGCTCCCGAGCGATACGGGTTTCTCATCATTGATGATAAATATCTTTTCTTTATGGAAGATGATGAACCTAGGATTTACAAGGAGGTAATGGAAGGCTCAAAATCCAACAAATGGCTTACAACCACGAGGTCAGAGATGGACTCCATGTATAAAAATCAAGTCTGGAGCTTGATTGATCCTCCAAGTGGGATTAGGCCCATGGATACGAGAGGGTTTTCATGAAGAAAAATAACATGGATGGTAACATAGTTGCCTATAAAGTAAGGCTAATTGCAAAAGGGTATAGTAAAAAAGAAGGCATTCTGTGAGCAGACGATGTTCAACTCGCGCGGTCACTACGAGGCACCGACCTTGTGAGATGGGGTGTGGGGGTTTTCCCGATTCGGAAAAAAGAAGTGGATTTAAGTTTAAAGAAAGGAACTTGTTTACGTAACAAGTTTAATAGACTCGAGATCAGAACCTCTAGCCTATAGTACTCAAAGTCGCCACCCGGATCAACTCTTTCGGGAAAATTTGGTACAGCTTAGATCCATTAAGCCTAAGTGATACCATAGTTCAGAGATTTGGGTCTGGCATGAGTTACTTACTTCGTCATTATTTGAGTTAACCTTATTCCCATTTGGAAACCACACTTATGATATTTCATTTCAATCTAGATGTTTTCAACTTATGTTTTTTGTTATTTAGCAAGCATGCAGAAAGCGTTAAATAAAGTGCGAGAAAGTAAACATGTAAGAAAGTAAATGCGCCTAATCTACTGGATTAATTACATATTGGGATGGGGGATTTACAAATCACCTAAATACATTGATATCTAACAAATATTGCATTTGATAAATGCAATACCCAAAGGAAATTAAACCCTAACATACATCTATCCTATACTACATGCATCCACAAAGGTTAGCACAGGGGATATTCCACCACACAAATATGTACCAAGTGTAACACGTATGCTCGATTGGGATTTTGGCAAGACTCATGTGGTCGAGGTAAAAAAGCCAAAGATTTTGAAGTTCTTATTCCATGAAAATTGTTCATTTTTATTTTAAACTACGTTGGTAATTTTTATTAGTGAAAATGCCGCATGTTATATTGTTGGGTCGGTTATCCGGGAACTTGAGTTCCCTTCATGTGGGTGACCTTAAAAAACATTTAGAAACATAAATATAGGCCAAACATGCATAACATATCCATCGTTTGGGTTAACAACGGTAACGATGTCATCCATATCATTACCGAATTCCTTGTGAAGGGCGATATCGATATGAATGGTTCGAAGCGCTTCCATTGCTACTCCAAACCTTAATCAACATATTATTACATTAATAAATAATATATAACTCTTAAATAATTACAATTTAGAGGTTTTTTACCCCCAATGATGCATTTCCAAACTTATAAGGGTCTCAATGGGTTATTCCGGGCTTAAACGATTCAAAATGGAGCAAAACAAAGCGAAACTGGGTTTTGCCAAAGCCAATGTTATTAACTACATGAGGCCATTTCATTAGCAATATTGAAATGTCATTAATGACATGGAGTAATGTCATTAATGACATCAAAGTTCCAGACTTGCAGAAAACACACAGAAACAGCAGAAAATAGCAAAATGAGAATCCGAAACTTCAAATGATCATAACTTTTGCTATACTTAACCAATTTAGATTACCTTTATCATCCCAGAAAGATAAATATGTGCAGAATATGTTTATGTAAACAAAATACTTAAAAATATTTGAAATCATACTGAAATTTCTAGAAAATAGATAAGCGTGCAAAAATGGAAAAAACAGAAAAGAAAATGAAACTTCAAAAAAGAAAAGCATATAAATGCAAGCACAAACTTTAAGAACTCAGAGGCTCACTTTGTAGTCATGAATCCAGTTTCTTTAAGGTCCATGAAGTCTTTGGGGAAGCTCTCCTCATTTCTTTTTGGTTGGATTTGGTTGTTGGTGGGTGATTTACCGAAAATCTTTGGAAGGGATCTATTCCTTGCCAAAGTAGATGTTTCAGAAGGTGTAGAAACCTTCAAGTGAGTGATAGAGTTTTTGCTTAAATGATCTCTACACCTCAAGCTTTGCTTAAAGGATGAACTAAACCTCAAATTTTCTTAAGAGATGAACAAGTGGACCCTTGTGACCTAAGTTCATGCCCTTTTTATGAACTTAATCTAACTAACCCAAAACTTTAAGTTGATGGATGCTTAAAGTCTAAACTTAATGCAAAAACTCAAGAAAAAACACTCAGGAACACTCACACTTACTCAAGAACATTTTGAACTCTTAGTTTCACCTTTTACACTAAAATTTAAGCTCTCTTTAGTCCCCCTTATGACTGAAATTCAGTTCCCCTTTTGTCAAACTCTCTACAATCCAAAAGTCTAACTAGGTCCACCTAGGATTACTTTTTAACTCATACTTCTTGCCCATACCTCTCTTGAACCCATACTTTCTTACTTCCTTTTATCAAATCCACCATTATATTTGATGTGAAGTATCCTAGGTAAGGTGGGGGAGTGGTTGAGCATGTGAAAATGTCCAAGAATGTGGGAAAAAGTAGATTTTTTTGACTAAAAATTGTAGAAAGTGCTATTTTAGTCCTGTTGAAAAGTCAATGTCGGTAACGACATGGCAAAGTCGTTAATGACGTTAGCAATGTCAGTAACAACATTGCAATGTTAATGACATTGCAATGTAGTTAACAACATTGCTTCCTTGCCTTGGGCTTTTTATGCTGAAATTGCCTAAAAAAGGGTAAAGGCTTAAAGAAACAAAGTAAGCTTCATCCCGATGAATTCAAGACCCTATAAAAAGGAAAAAAATAGCAAGGGAAAAATAAATTACAACTTCATCATCGAACTCATGAGTCGGGGAGTGAAATACCATGCTTACACAGTCACTATGATGAAACCTTTTGATCGATGGTCATGCTAAATTCTATCAGGATACTCCTTCCCATCGCCGCTCATTACGATTATGAGATTTGGTAGATAGATGTGAAAACTACATTCCTAAACAAGAATCTAAACAGGGATGTGTATATGGCACAACCCAAGGGTTTTACATCCAAGGATGGCTCGAAGCTGTGTAAGTTGAAAAAGTCTATTTATGGACTTAAGCAAGCATTAAGGAGTTGGAATATTAAATTTAACAAGATAATTCGAGAAATTAGTTTTGCGTCAAATGCTAATGAGCCCTGTGTATATAAGAAGGCTAGTGGGAGTGCAATCATTTTCCTTGTATTATATGTGGATGACATATTGCTAATAGGAAATGATATTGCTTTTCTTCATACAGTTAAGTCATGCTTGTTAAAGAAGTTCTCCATGAAAGACCTTGGAGAATCAGCTTTTATACTTGGTATAAAGATCTACCGAGATAGATCTAGAATGCTGCTAGATCTTTCGCAATGTACATACATAGACAAGGTTTTGGCTATATTTAACCTTGAGCATTCAAGAAAGGGTTATCTCCTAATGTCTCACAGGATTAACCTTTCTAAATCTAAGTGTTCAAGAACACAAGAAGAGAGACTGTGCATAATGGAATACCCTATCCCTCGATGATAGGTTCCATAATGTATTTTATGGTATGCACTTGGCCTGACGTTTGATGTGCGTTGAGCGTCATGAGCTAATTTCTATCTGACCTTGTGAGAAGCATTGGATGGCCATTAAAATTATCCTTAAGTACTTACGTAGGACTACGGATATGTTTTTATAATGGAGAAGGTGATCTCACTTTGAAGGGATACATCGATGCAAGTTTTCAGTTTGACTAGGATGATTACAAGTCCCAGTCAAGGTATGTGTTTATGTTAAATGGAGGGCAGTTGTTTGGAAAATATTCAAACAAGATACGACTGTCGGTTCAACCATAAAATCTAAGTATATAGCTGATTCAGAAGCAGCTAACCAAGCTGTCTGGCTTAAGGGATTTGTTTGTGATCTTGGTGTGGTGTCCAGCATTGTAAATCTGATACCGGTCTATAATTGGGCTATTGCTCAGGCAAAGGAACCATGTGTGAGCATGGGATTTTGAACCAGCTTGAGCATTCAATGATGATGGCTTTTCGGGATTTTATCCTTGAATCACACAATTTTCAAGTATTTATATATATCCGAATAGGAATCCTCCTCGTCTCTAAATTCAAAAGGATGTTTTCAATAAATTTATTTAATTTTATTCAAAAATTAATTAAAAAATTTGAAAATACATAAAAAAAATTCAAAAACAAAAAACCGAGGGAGACTGAATCCTAGGCTTGAGGAAGGCCTCGCCAAAAAAGGGGCTTTAGCGAGGCAACCCTCCCTAAACTAGTTGGCGAGGCATTCCTCGCCAAAGACACAGTGAGGAACCTCGTCAAACTTTTTCCGGTGAGACCCCTCACCAGAAAAACTTACATTTTTTGGATTTTCGGGATTTCTCCAATAAATAGTCGGGTCTTTTTCGATAATCGGGACACCGAAAAAAATTTACAAACAAAATATAGCTTTTAGAATTTCGAAGAACTAAACGAAGATTTTTTGGACTTTTACAACAACAATTTTTACCTAAACTAAAGAACGAGGAGGATTTTCAAACGCCGATCGGAGAACTTTGAAGTGGATTCATTCCATAAGGGTAAGCCTCTGAGTTCCTAAAACTGCAATTTCTATGTTTTCGGTCTTCTTCTTCTTCTTCTAATTTCATTTGTGAACCTAGGATTTTTATTGTATTCAAATGTTGTAATTCATCTTCATCTATGTTTTTTATTAAAAGGAGATGTATGTTAGAACACCCCCACGAAGGGAATACAACATATTCTCGATAACAGCCCTCACCAATTTACTATGCGAGCAATTTCATTAATTAAAATGAGCAACCAACGTGCTAATAAAATGAACTATTTTATTTAAATAACAAACACATTATCACGATTGATTTTATTTAGGCCACCTAGGCCTCGCTAAATTCAAAATTGAACATATATGTGATATCCCCTATGCTAACCTTTGTGGATGCAAGTAGATTAGGATTAGATGTATGTTTAGAATTTTAATTTTCGTTCGGGAATCGCAATTTCTTTTTTTTTGTGAGAAATGTAATTAACAGGTTAGCGGGCGGTTGCATCCCCCGATTTTTGGAAGCCTTGTAATTTTTATTTTTTGTATTTATTTTCCGCATTTACTTACTACTTTGTGGATGGTTTATTATTTCACCTTGTGGATGGTTTATTGTTATCACCATACGTGAATCATGCATTTAAATTCTAAAATTGTGCTAAGTGTGAATATTCACAAATAAGAAAATACGGTTTTTTATAGATATAATTTAATGTGATCCAACGAGAAATAAGCAACTTATCCCGGACCTGAATCTTTGTGTCTTAGTGGGCCGTCCCTCGGACGTTAAGCCTCACAGGACTCTAATTCTTGGAAAGAGCTAATCCAGATGGCGACTCCACACTAAGAGACGGTAGATTCGGGTTTGAATCGATCTAAAGTTGTTTTCACCTTCTCTTTCACCCTTTTTCTCCGGGTCCCCAACCTGGTACTTCTTTTTTAAACACCCCAGTGGATCACGCCTCTCATCTCCGTGCACTCTCGGCCCACCTCTTCTTGTCACCCGCTCATAGTGGCTACTTCGCTGGGGATTTTTCTAAAACTTGTTTTTTTTCAAATATCTTAGATTTTGGATAAGTGCTGAAAATTATTGATCACATTATTCCATTTTCTCTTATTATAACATATTCATAATAACACATTGCAATAGATGGGATTAGCCCATAAGTCTAAGGTAACTTATTACTGCAAAGCTCTCTCTTGTATTAATCTACCTCCCTAAGAAAAGACAGTACTTGAGCGGGTGGAGCACTTGTTTCCATATCGCTTATACCTCCCTCGTTAGAGGCTTGAAGTTATTTTAGTGCAACAAGAACCTTCTACATCAGCAACCCATTTACAACACTCAAGTAAATAAACCACAGGCATTTTCCCTAGGGTGTTACCCAACACGCGATCATGCATTATATTTTCTTACAGGTGCTCTCCTTAATATGTTCATGGTACTAAGACGAACCAAACTTAGGATAGAGACTAGCCAAAAACCCTATGCACGGGAGTTGTATGGTTGGAAGAAAGATATTATGTGTTATGTGCTAAGTGTTTACCGCTTTTCGATTCATCATGCATTGTACAAATGTGCCATGCTAACCATGAATCTTAGTGCAGACACTTGAACACACACACTCATAATGTTGAACATGATCTGATGTCCTTCATGCTTAAGACTTAGTTGACACTTGAGATCGTGTCACCTTAGGATAACATGAAACCAACTAGAATCATGTAGAATCATTCAACCCAAGTTTTAGCGTGATGTCCGCATGATATCCGACTCTTAAGACAAACCTACCAAAATCCTAATATGATGTCTACTTGGCATCCGACTTATAGCCCTTCCGGGGTGGCTGTACACACTAAAAACCTACACGAGGTAAACATGAACATAAAAGATATCCTAGTTGATGTCTTAAACTAGGTAAGACTTACCCTTAGAACCCTAATTTTCACCCAAATCTAGGGGGGATTATTTACATATTTGGGGATGGGGAATATAAATGGCCTAAAATACATGAGATCTAGGTAAATGAATACATCCATATCCTATTATACAAACAATCTATCAAATACATAGTTCCTTATTGAATTGCAATACCCAAAGGAAAATAAATCCTAACATTCATCTAACCTATTCTACTTGCATCCACAAGAGTTAGCACAAAATATTTTCACAACACAACCTTGCACAAATGCACCAAGTATGTTTGAGTTTTGATATTTGGAAAACCTGTGTGGTCAAATTAAATAAAAAATGCTAACAAGGCTCGCAATTTCTATTGTGTAAAATGATTCATTTTTATTCAAGTATGTTGCTCATTTTATTAGTGAAAATGTCGCATATGAATTTCATTGGGTCAGATATCTGGATAACTTGTTGTAACATACATTATACTCATGTTTTTCTTGAAGAAAGCAGTTATCAAGAGACAAGGAAGAGATAGTGTCTTCTTTGTCTTCTCTTCTCCTCACTAGCTCCTTGATGTTTTTACCTGACTAATTAGTTAGTTTCATAACATCAAAGAGTACCTAGGAAAACTCTTCAATGGACAAAGGGATTTTAGGATGTACCTTAGCAGATGCTCAAGGTGGGAGATGAAAGTCAATTCATCTCATTTGAGCACAAAAAAAATGGAAGTGTCAGCTTCGGAGATAACCAAAAAGGGAAGATTTTGGGTTGTGGAATTGTTGGTGTCCCTCCTTCAATCAAAGAGGTTTATCTGGTCAACGGACTCAAGTTCAACTTTCTTTGTGTAGCCCAGCTTTGTGACAAAGGCAGAAAGATTACATTTGACTCAGCAGGTTGCTTAGTTATTGACCTTAAGACTAATTCAATTATACTCTTTGAGAAGGATAAACTTTTCTCAGCTTACTAGCTTGGTAAGCAAGTCAAGAAATAATTTAGGTCATCCAATCATGTAGTAACTAAGTGACCATTGGAGCTCCTCCACCCAGATCTTTTCTGCCCATTTCAGCCTATGAGCTTAGGTGGTAAGAGATTTTCATTGGTGGTTGTAGATGACTTCACAAGATTCACTTGGGTAGTCTTGTTGAGTAGCAAAGATGAAACATATGAATCTTTTATCTAGCTCAGTAATTAGATAATGAACGAAATAGGAACTAAAATCGGTAGAATTCAAAGTGATCATGGACGTGAATTCAAGAACTTTCATTTAAAAGAATTCTATTTAGCACATGGTAATGACCACAACTTCTCTTCTCCTTACACACCACAACAAAATGGGGTTGTAGAAAGGAAGAATAGAACCATAATTGAAATGGCTTGATCCATGTTGAGTGATAACAATCTACTAAAGTACTTTGAGGGAAAATCTGTTAACATACCCTGTTATATATGGAGAAAACACTCTATCAGCTTTGGCAAGGGTCCAAGCCTAAGATTTATCATTTCACATCATTTGGCTATAGGTACTTTATTCTTAACACCAAAGAGCAGCTAGATAAGTTTGATCCAAAAGCTAATGAAAGTATCTTTCTGGGATACTCAACTAACAACAAGGAATATAAAATATATCTCAAGTGAACCAGCCTATTAGTGGTGTCTATGCATGCAAATTTTGATGAAACTAACAATGAAGATAGATGTCCATCCGATGAAGAAGAAGGAGTAACCAAGCAAGCAAATCCACTAAGCATGCTACTCTCTATGGTGCCTAACTCAGCACAAGAACCTGA
Organism: Euphorbia schlechtendalii; assembly: GCA_949673415.1. NCBI lineage: Eukaryota > Viridiplantae > Streptophyta > Magnoliopsida > Malpighiales > Euphorbiaceae > Euphorbia > Euphorbia schlechtendalii. The sequence continues at coordinate 28,862 of CATIWQ010455361.1, read as the reverse complement.
AGCTGAGGAAGTCAAAGAAGATGATGATCTTACAATCAACCTCAACGATAACGAAGATCAACCTCCACCTAAGCAACCTATTGTAGATCCTCTAGTTGTTGATCCAATTCTACCAAGGGATATTAGAACTCATTGCAACCATCTACTCGATAACAAAGTTGATTATGTTCAAAATCCTATAATGACGTGAGGTTAGCTTAGCTGGATGATGAGCCATCTAGCTTTCATCTTATTGATTGAACACAAGAAGTTTGAAGATGTAGAAGGAGATGATTACTGGATGATTGTAATGCAAGAGGAGATGGATCAATTAAAATGCAATGATGTTTAGGATCTAGCTCCTAAGCCTAAAGGAAAATCAATTATAGGCACCAAATGGGTTTTCAAGAACAAGCCTAATGAAGATGGTGTTGTTGTCAAGAACAAGGCTAGGCTTGTGGCTTAATGCTACAATCAGCAAGAAGGCATCGATTATGATGAGACATATGCTCCTATAGCTTAGCTTGAAGCTATTTGAATCTTGTGTGTTTTTTGCATCCCATATGAACTTCAAATTGTTCAAATGGATGTTAAAAGCACATTGCTGAATGGATTCATTCAAGAGGAAGTATATGTCCGCTAGCCTCCAGGCTTTGAAAATCCAAAGAGTCTTGAGCATGTCTTCAAACTAAAGAAAGCTTTCTACGGATTGAAGCAAGCTCGAAGAGCTTGGTATGGGAGGCTTACCAATTTCCTAATCAGCAAAGGTTATGAGAGAGGTAAAGTAGATACAACTTTGTTTATCAGACGAAGGAAAGAAGTTATGTTGCTAGTCTAAATCTTTGTGGATGATATTATATTTAGAGCAACTGATGAGAATCTATGTAAGGAGTTCATAAAGTAGATGAAGAGAAAGTTTGAAATGTTAATGATGGGTGAGCTCAATTTTTTCCTTATTCTTCAAATCAAGCAGACTGAATATGGAATCTTCATAAGTCAAGCAAAGTGTGCCAAACAAGTCCTGAAGAAGATTGACATGGAGCATTCAAAGCCAATGTCCACTTACATGGATACTGATACTATCTTAAGTAAAGATGAAGCTGGCAAACAAGTAGACAACAAGTTCTACAAAGGAATCATCAGCTCTCTTCTTTATCTGACAGCTAGTACGCCTGATATACAACATGATGTATGCTACTGTGCTCGTTATCAAGCTAATCCCAGAGAATCACATCTAGCAATTGTGAAGAGCATTCTCCGATGCTTGCAAGGCTCTCTTGAAGATGCTTTGTGGTATTCCACTAGCACGAATTTCACTTCAAGAGGATTCACAAATGCTGATTATGGCAGAGACAAGCTAGACAAGAAAAGATCTAGAAGAGGATGCCATTTCCTTAGAGAATGCTTAGTTTCATGGTACAACAAGAAGCAAAATTTTGTTGCGCTGAGTACACGGTAGCAGAAAGTTGTGTAGCACAACTGCTATAGATCAAGCAGCAACTGGAAGATTATGGTATAAAGTCTAAGTGTCTCGAAGTAATGTGTGATAACAAGAGCATAATTGATCTATCTAAAAATCCAGTTTAACATGGTAAGATGAAGCATGTCAACAATAGAAATCACTTTATAAGGGATCATGTGCTAAGGGGAGATGTCAAAGTGGAGTATGACCTTCAGAGGAATCGCGAGCAGACATATTCACCAAACTATTGCCAAAGGAGTAATTCAATGTTTTAAAGTAGCTTATTAGTATGGTGAACCCCATGTGAAGAAGAAGAATAAAAAATTTGGCTAAGTGTTGAAAAACTAGCCTTAACTAAGCCAAAGGAGATAACACATGTCTAACTCCGCTTATTTTTAAAGTAACACCGTGATATTCTGTTTCGTAGTTAAAATCAAAACCCACATTTTCAAAAAATGTGCTTTTGAATTAGACTGTTTTCTACAAAACTAACCATTTGACAAAGGTGTTTGATTAAGTGTTCATCTATGTGTTAATTCTAATCATGAGCTGTGGAAGCACCACGTATCTCTGCTAATTGAGTAAGTGTACAAAAGCAAAAAGGAGATGAAGAGAGAGGTTACTTGCAAGTTTTGAATCTTAATCATTTATCAGAGCAAAAGAACCTTAATCATTTCCCTCTCAAAAATCCTTTGACTCTCCAAAGCGAATCCAAGAAGAAGATGTTCATTCACATCGATGGATCATGGTAGAGAATCACCTTTCCTGCTAGAAAAGTATGCACCAAGGTGGAATGAACTGAAGACTTGGAGTTTGGTCTAGTGTTCAAGATGAACCATCAAGCTTGATGCTCAATAGATTCATGCAAAAAGTCATCAAGGAACAGAATCTCAGCCAATTTCTACTACTCAAAGGCCCTACAATTAAGAACCTCATAAAAGGCTTCTACTCTACCCTCTACACTATTGAGGGATTCAAAGTTGTGCTTCTAGTGGAGTTCAACAACGTCTTTACCTCATCAGCGCCAATTTGGTGTATATCTTGGTGAATATGTCATTGAAGGGCACCATGCTAAGGAAGATGGGAGATGAGGAGAAAGTGGCTATCCTAGCAGATTGGGAGCTCGCCACAGAATATGGAGCTGGAGAAATCGCCGCGTCTAGAACGAGCTGGGAAATAAGAGCTTGCTATGAGCTACTTATCAAGTTCCTGCTACCTAGAATTGGGTCTTAGAGAGGTGTGTGGTTTACCAAATGGTAGAGGGTAAGCAAATCAATTCGCCAATGTTGCTTATTCATCACTTGACCAAGGTTACTACCGTCTACCATTTATCACCGCTCTGATGAAAGCGGTTCGGTTGGACATTGCTCCATTTTTGGATGGTGCGAGGGAGATAGTAGTCCTGGTGAAGAAGGTGCTGGACATGCTCCACATTAGCTGGCTAAAGTATAAGCATGTTCACAAGCACTATACTAAGGCAAAAGACCTCAAGTTGAAGAAGGCTAGGGTGGAATCGACGGTTTTCCCTAAGGCTGTGCTCAAGGAGGATGAGGATGCCTTCATGGTTGATTTTGATGGCTCTAGTGAGGAGATCAATGAAGACATTCCTTTATCTGCTGAACTAGAGAATCTCCTAACAACTACTTAAACAGTTTCCTCTCTTGAGGCTAAACTTAGCTCTCATAAAGTTAGAGCCAACCTAAGCCCTAGCAAGGCAAAGGAAGTAGATGAAGGTCACGACTCACACTAAGAGGGAAGCTAAAGTGAAGTTGCAAGCTGAAATTAAAGAAGATGTAGTGAAGGAACAGAAGTCTTTAGTCCTAAGGAAGCGCAAGGTTGAGGCAACTGAAATAACTAAAGAGCAAGGGATGTCAAAGAAAGGCAAAGAGGACCCTTAAGCATTAAGTACTTGAGGAGCAAACATGTCGAGGAAATTCTATTCAAAGCAAGGTGTACTCAGCGAAAGCACACTACCACCAATAGACCACCATGGAAGAACATTCAAGAGGTGAGCAATGATGAGGATAGTGGAGCAACAATTATCCTTGATCAGGAAGAGTTTGATCTTCCTGACACTACTATGCCCATACCCAAATTCACTTAGATTGAGGAACTCCCTACATAGCCTGATGTAACTCAGGTTGATGCATCCTTAGGTCAAACAGCTAACCTAGAGGTACTCTTAAAAGCTACCCCCATTTCTTATGTAAATCTTAACCCTTCTTCTTCTGTTGTACATCCCCCAGCTTCTTCTATTGTAAATTCTGAAATTCACACTTCCATTGTAAATCCTCAACTTAATTCCCCATATACTTTACATTTTCCAATTCAAGTCCCTGCAGATTCTTTTTGTCCAATTTCTTCTCCATCACATACTCAAAATAGTGCCTCTTCTCTTCCACAAACTCAAATAATTCCTTCCCTTGTAAAATCTCAACCAATCCCCACTTCTTCAAATGTACAAACCTGTAAACCTACCACTCCTTAAAACTCATCCTCAACCCCTCTAATCCCTCTGATTAGAGAAGTTCCTAACACTAAGAACTCCGCTCAGCATGGAAACGCAAGTGGTAGTACAACTAAGGTAAATTTTATAGCCAGTGAAGTACCTAAACCCAGTGGCAAGGTAGTCCAAGAGTACATGGCTGATTCATCAATCTTTGCTTAGATAAGGGAGTTAGCTAGGAAGAAATACCAAACTCTTAAATTTGATGCTGAGTTAGATGGGGCAATTAGCAAATTGTTACTCACCCAAGAATTGACAAACTTATCTTCCAAGCCTAAGGCTAAGCTCCTAGAGATCAATGAACACACAAGTTTACCCTTTGAATCACTCTCTTTTGAGAAGTTCAATAAAATTCAATGTAGCTAATTTGTGATTCGAAACCACTTAGCAAAGGAGAGTGCCAAGAGCATGGTTGATAAAATGGCTCTATTCTTAGATGGTTTATCAGATTCTACATATCAGCTTAGTGTAGCTGTGACATCTATCCCCACATCTACTGCACTCGCTAACGCGGTTGTAAGAAAGATAAAGTGTATTGTAGATGCTATTGATGAGCATATGAGTAGTTTGAGCTCCACACTAGAAACTCAAACTACACAATTCCATAGGTTTGGTAAAGAGTAAGCCAAAATCAAGAAGAGCACCGACCGGAAGATTGAAACTATGCTCAAGGAGGTGGAGACCACCAAAGACATAGGGCATAACATGGTGAAAGTGCTAGAGATGATGTCTAAATTCAACATGAATCAAGATAACAAAATTGATAGGGTTCTGAAAGCTATCAATGAGGTATCAAAGAAAGCTGACCAAAAGCTTGTATTAGACATTGACTCTTTGACAAACAAGATGGATTATGTTTGCAAAGAGATTAATGATCACATGGATGATAAGGTGTCAAAGGCATAGAAGGCCATCTTTGACTCCATTAGTAAGCTTTATCCTTTACCTACTGAGTCCTACCTTCAAAATGGCCTCTCTTTATATACGAAACTCAATATGCTTAAAGGAAAAATCAAGGAACTTTTGAAGAATGTAGGACAGCTTGTGACAACTGAGATATATGATGTTAAGGACACTGACTACACTACAAGGTAAATGTCCTCCATCTATCCAAATATCCTAGACTTGAAAGCGAAGTTGAAGATTGTTCTCTCTGCCTCAGATTTCAAAGCTCTGTTATAGTGTTTTCAACAAATCACATGCTAGGGATATGATCAGATAACTCATCTTTCTAGATTTCATCATCTGCTTCTTACTAAAATGAATGACCTTGACTTTCTCTCCAAAAAGGGAAAGGAGATTCTGGAGCAGGAGATTTCCCCTTAGATCATTGGAAAGTAGGAGGACTTTCAGTTTGCTTTGGACTCCTTTAATGTCTGCTTTGAACAAATTGTAGAAGGATAGATAGAAAAGGGGGAGAAGGTAGATGAAGAAACTCTTAGTATTGCAAATCTTAACAAGGGATCTCTACCAAAGCGACCTCATCACCATCAAGTGCACCAGCAAACCTCTGAGCAACAAAAGCCGTTTAGACAGACCTCTTCTTCAAAACAGTGCAAATAAACCAATGTATCTAGAATAAGCAATCCTTGTAATAGAAAAGAACTGTTGTAATCTTAGCTCCAGACACGCTTTGTAAACTGACTATGTATTATTTATCAATAAATAAAAATTACAAGTTTTTTCCATATCAAGTTATGTGCTTCTTAACTCTTTATTTTTTTTCTCTAGTATGTATTTTTCTCTCTATTGAATATCTGATGGAGGATTTCATACAAGGATACCAAATATAATGAAAATATGAAGTAAGACAAAGTCCCAAATTGAAGAAAATTTATCTAAGTATGGAGCTGAGTTAATAGAAAAAGATACACTACATTTGGGGGAATCCAAACTGACAAAGGAATTCACTCAGCATGAGGGAATCTCACATCACTGACCAAGTATTTCGATATCTTTTAACTATCTATGGAAGAGGATGCTCCGATATTTGCAAGGCTCTCTTGAAGTAGGTTTGGGATATCCCACTAGCATGAATTTCACTCTAAGAGTATTCACAGATGTAGACAATGGCAGAGACAAGCTTGATAGGAAAAGCACCGCAAGAGGATGCCATTTCCTTGAAGAATGCTTAGTTTTATGGTACATCAAGAAGCCAAATTCTATTATGTTGAGTACATCTGAAGTGGAGTACATGGTAGTAGGAAGTTGTGTAGCACAACTGCTATGGATCAAGCAGCAACTGGCAGATTATGTTATAAAGTCTAAGTGTCTTAAAGTTATGTGTGATAACAAGAGTATAATTGATCTATCCAAAAATCCAGTTCAACATGGTAGGATGAAGCATGTAAAGATTAGAAATCACTTTATAGTGGATCATGTGCTAAGGGGAGATGTCAAATTGGAGTATGTTCCTTTAGAGGAACAACGAGCAGATATATTCACCAAACCATTACCGAAGGAGCAGTTAAATGTATTAAAGCAGCTTATTAGTGTGGAAAACCCTATGAGAAGAAGAAGAATCAAGAAATTTTGCTAAGTGTTTAAAAACTAGCCTTAACTAAGACAAAGGAGATAACACATTTCTAACTCCGCTTATTTTTAAAGTAAAGCCATGAGCTTTCATTTCACAATTAAATTAAAAAGCCCACATTTTCAAAAGACGTGCTTTTGAATTGGACCATATTCTGCAAAACTAACAGTTTTACTAAGGTGTTTAATTAAGTGTTCATCTAAGCGTTAATTCTAATCGTGAGTTGTGGAAGCGCCACATATCTCTGCATATTGGCGAAGTCTATAATAGCAAAAAGGTGATGACGAGAGAGGTTACTTGAAAGTTTTGATTCTTAATTGTTTCTCAGAGAAAAAGAACCCTAATCCTTTCCCTCTAAAAAATCCTTTGACTCTCCAAAGTGAATCCAAGAAGAATATGTTCGTTCACATCGATGGATCAGGGCAAAGAATCTCCTTTCCTGCAGGAACCGTTTTCACCAAGGTGGAATGGACTGAAGTCTTGGAATTTGGTCTAGTGTTCGAGGTGAACTATGATAGCTTGATGCTCAATAGATTCATGTATAAAGTCATCAAGCAGTAGAATCTCAACCAATTTCTACTGCTCGAAGAACCTACAATTAAGAGGCTCATCTAGGGCTTCTACTCCACCCTCTACAATATTGAGGGATTAGAAGATGTGCTTCTACTGGAGTTCAACAATGTCTCTTACCTCATTAGCGCCAATTTGGTGTCTAGCTTGGTGAATATACCGTTGAAGGGCACGGTATTATGGAAGACAAGAGAAGAGGAGAAAGTGGCTATCCCACCATATTAGGAGCTCCCCACAGACTATGGACCTACAGAAATTGCTGCATCTGGGATGAGTTGGGAAGCAAGAGATTTCCATGAGCTACTTCTCAAGTTCATGCTACACATAATTGGGTCTTAGAGTAGCTGCACCTACCTTGAGAGTTGTGTTATTTAACACATGGTAGAGGGCAAGCAAATCAATTAGCCAATGTTGCTTATGCATCACTTGACCAAGGTTACTATCGTCTACAATTTTGGTTACCCCTCCAACGCTCTGATGAAGGCAGTGCATTTGGACATTGCCCCATTTTTAGATGGTGCGAGCTAGATAGTAGTCTCGGTAGAGAAGGTACTAGACATGCCCCACTTTAGTAGGCTGAAGTATAAGCATGTTCACACACGCTAGACGAAGGCCAAGTACCTGAAGCTGAAGAAGGCTAGGGAGGAACCGAAGGTTTTCCCTAAGGTTGTGCTCAAGGAGGATGAGGATTCTTTCATGGTTGATTTTGATGGCTCTAGCAAGGAGACCAATGAAGACATTCCTTTATCTGCTGAGCTGGAGAAACTCCTAACAACTACTTCAATAGCTTCCTCTCCCAAGGCTAAAGTTGGCTCTCATAAAGTTATAGCCAACCCAACCCCCAGCAAAACACAGGAAGCTGATGAAGGTCAAGAGTCGCACTAAGAGTGATGCTAAAGTAAAGTTGCAAGATGAAATTGTAGAAGATGATGTGGAGGAATAGAAGTCTTTAGGCCTAAGGAAGCGTAAGGTTGAGGCAACTGAAGTAATTGAGGAGCAAGGGACCTCATGTGGGGGATATTCTTTCCAAAGCAAGGGTACTTAGCGAAAGCGCACTACCACCAATTGAATACTAAGGAAGAACATTCAAGTCATGAGTAGTGATGAGGATTGTGGAGCAATCGTTATCCTTGGTCAGGAAGAGTCTAGTCTTCCTGACACTACTATACCCAAATTCACTAAGACTTAGGAACTTCCTGCTTAGCTTGATTTACCTCAAGCTGACCCATCCTTGGGTCAAATAGCTAACCTAGAACCCAGCAGCAAGCCAGTCTAAGAGGACATGGCTAATTCATTAATCTTGGCTCAGATAAGGGAGTCAGCAAGGAAGAAATTCCTAACTCTTAAATCTAATGCTGAGTTAGATGGGGCAGTTAGCAAATTTCTACTTGCTCAGGAAATGACAAACTTATCATCTAAGCCTAAGGCTAAGCTCCTTGAGATCAATGAACACACAAGTTTACCCTCTGAATAACTGTACTTCAAGGAATTCAATAAAATTCACGGTAGCCTATTTATGATTCGAAATCACTTAGCAAAGGAGCGTGCCAAAAGCATGGTTGATAAGATGGCTCTAATCCTAGCTAGCCTATTAGATTCTGAAGCTTAGCGTAGCATAGCTATGACATCTATCCCCACATCTAATGCACTCACTAACGTGGTTGTAGGAAAGATAAAGGGTAGTGTAGATGCTGCTGATGAGTAGTTGAGTAGTTTTAGCTCATCACTGGAAACTCAAACTACACAATTCCATAATTTATCAAAGAGCAAGCCAAAATTAAGAAGAGTACCAACCGGAAGATTAAAACTGAGCACAAAGAGGTGGAGACCACCAAAGACATAGGGAATAGCATGGCAAAAGTGCTGGAGATGATGTCTATGGATTTGATCGGATAGCTCATCTTTCTAGATTTCAACATCTTCTTCTTACTGAATTGAATGACCATGATTTTTTCACCAACAAGGGAAAGGAGATGCTGGAGTAGGAGATTTCCCCTCATATCATTAGAAAGTAGGAAGACTTTCAGTCTGCTATGGACTTCTTTAATGTATGCTTTGAACAAATAGGAAAAGGATATATAGGAAGGGGGGAAAAGGTAGATGAAGACGCTTTTAGGACTACAAATCTTAACAAGGAATCTCTACTGAAGTGACCTCATCATCATCAACTGCACCAGCAAACCTCTGATCAGTATAAGCCATATAGACATACCTCTTCTTCACAACATTGCAAATTAGCCAAAGTGTCTAAAATAAGCAATCCTTGTAATAGAATAGAACTGTTACAATCTTATCTCAGACACGCTTTGTAAACTGACTATGTATTGTTTATCAATAAATAAAAGTTGCAAGTTTTTTCCATATCAAGTTAAGTACTTCTTAACTCTTTATTTGTTTTCTCTAGTATGTATTTTGCTTTCTATTGAATATCTAATGCTGGATTTCATACAAGGAGACCAACTATAATGAAAAGATGAAGTAAGACAAAGTCCCAAAATGAAGAAAATTTGTCCAAGTATGGAGTTAAGCTGATTGAAGAAGATCCACTCCATTTGGGGGAATCCAAACTGACAAAGGAATTCACTCAGCATGGGGGAATCTTACATCACTTACTAAGTATTTTGATATCTTTAAACTATCTATGGAAGAGGATGCTTCAATGTTTGAAAGTCTCTCTTCAAGCAGGTTTGTGGTATCCCACTAGCATGATTTCACTCTAAGAGGATTCATAGATGCTGACTATGTTAGAGACAAGCTCGATAGGAAAAGCAACATAAGAGGATGCCATTTCCTTGGAGAATGCTTAGTTTCATGGTACAACAAGAAGTAAAATTCTATTTTGTTGAGTACAGTTGAAGCTGAGTACATGGTATTAGGAAGTTTTGTAGTACACCTGCTATAGATCAAGCAGCAACTAGAAGATTATGGTATAAAGTTTAAGTGTCTTAAATTTATGTGTGATAATAAGAGCATAATTGATCTATCCAAAAATCTAGTTCAACATGGCAGGATGAAGCATGTCAACATTAGAAATCACTTTATAAGGGATCATGTGCTAAGGGGAGGTGTCAAATTGGAGTATGTTCCTTCAGAGGAACAATGAGCAGACATATTCACCAAACTATTGCCAAAGGAGCAGTTCAATATTTTAAAGTAGCTTATTAGTATGGATAACCCTATGTGAAGAAGGAGAATCAATAAATTTTTTTTCTAAGTGTTTAAAAACTAGCATTAACTAAGCTAAAGGAGATAACACATGTCTAACTCCGCTTATTTTTAAAGTAATGCCATGAGCTTCCATATCGCAATTAAAATAAAAATCCATTATTTTGAATTGGACCATATTCTACAAAACTAATTGGTTTTCTAAGGCGTTTGATTAAGTGTTCATCTAAGCGTTAATTCTAATCATGAGTTGTGGAAGCGCCATGTATCTCTACGAATTGTGGAAGTCTATAAAAGCAAAATGGAGATGAAGAGAGAGGTTACTTGCATGTTTTGAATCTTAATCGTTTCTTAGAATAAAAGAACCCTAATCCTTTCCCTCTAAAAAATCCTTTGACTCTCCAAAGCAAATCCAAGAAGAAGATGTTCCTTCACATCGATGGATCATGGTAGAGAATCATCTTTCCCACTAGATCTGTTTTCACTAAGGTGGAATAGACTGAAGTTTTAGTATTTTTTCCATTGTTGGAGGTGAACTATGAGAGCTTAATGCTCAATAGATTCATGCATAAAGTCATCCAGCTGCAGAATCTCAATCATTTACTACTCCTTGAAGGCCTTACAATTAAGAAGCTCATTTAGGGCTTCTACTCCACCCTCTACACTATTGAGGGATTCGAAGATGTTCTTCAAGTGGAGTTCAACAACGTCTCTTACCTCATCAGCGGCAATTTGGTGTCTAGCTTGGTGAATATGCCATTGAAGGGCACCGTGTTGAGGAAGATGGGAGAAGAGGAGAAAGTGGCTATACCACCATATTAGGAGCTCTCCACAGACCATGGACTTGGAGAAATTGCCGCGTTTTGTATGTGCTAGGAAATAAGAGCTTTCCATGAGCTACTTCTCGAGTTTATGCTACACAGAACTAGGTTTTCGAGTAGCTGCACCTACTTTGAGAGTTGTGTGGGTTACCACATGGTAGAGGGTAAGAAAATCAATTGGCCAGTGCTTATGCGTTATTTGACCAAGGTTACTAAAATCTACAATTTTGGTCACCTCTCCAATGCTCTGATGAAGGCAGTGCAGCTAGACATTGCCCCATTTTTTTATGGTGTGGGGGAGATAGTAGTCCCAGTGAAGAAGTTGCTAGACATGCCCCACTTTAGCAGGTTGAAGTATAAGCATGTTCACACCCGCTATACTAAGGCTAAAGACTTGAAGCAGAAGAAGGCTAGGGTGGAATCGATGGTTTTTCCTAAGGTTATGCTTAAGGAGGATGAGGAAGCCTTCGTGGTTGATTTTGATGGTTGTAGCGAGGAGACCAATGAAGACATTCCTTTATCTGCTAAGCTAGAGAAACTCCTAACGACTACTTCAACAGCTTACTCTCCCAAGGTTAAAGTTGGCTATCATAAGGTTAAAGCCAACCCAACCCCTAGAAAGGCAAAGGAAGTAGATCAAGGTCAAGACTCGCACTAAGAGAGATGCTAAAGTAAAGTTGCAAGCTGAAATAGAAGAAGATGCTGTGGAGGAACAGAAGTCTTTAATCCCAAGGAAGAGCAAGGTTGAGGCAACTGAAGTAACTAAGGAGCAAGGAACCTCAAAGAAAGGCAAAGAGGACCCTGAAACTTTAAGTACTTGAGGAGCAACCCATGTGGAGGAAATTCTTTCCAGAGCAAGGGGTACTTAGTGAAAGCACACTACTACTAATACACCATTAAGGAAGAACATTCAAGTGGTGAGCAGTGATGAGGAAGGTAGAGAAATCGTTATCCTTGATCAGGAATAGTCTGGTCTTCCTGACACTACTTTTCCCATACCCAAATTCACTTAGACTGAGGAACTTCCTACTTAGACTAATTTACCTCAAGCTGACCCATCCTTAGGACAAAGAGCTAACCTAGGGTACTCTTAAAACCTACCCCCATTTCTTATATAAATCCTAACCCTTCTTCTTCTCATGTACATCCCCCATCTTCTTCTACTGTAAATTCTGAAATTCCCACTTCCATTATAAGTCCTCAACTTAATTCCACATATACCGTACATTCTCCAATTCAAGTACCTGAACCTATCAAAAAGCCAATCCAGGAGGACAAGGCAAATTCATCAATCTTGGCTCAGGTAAGGGAGTTAGATGGAAGAAATTCCAAACTCTTAAATCTAATGCTGAGTTAGATGGGGCAGTTAGCAAATTGCTACTCGCCCTAGAATTAATGGACTTATCATCCAAGCCTAAGGCTAAGCTCCTTGAGATTGATGAACACACAAGTTTACCCTCTTAATAACTCTATTTTGAGGAGTTCAAGAAAATTCAAGGTAGCCTATTTATGATTTGAAATCACTTAGCAAAGGAAAATGCCAAATGGATGGTTGATATGATGGCTCTAATCATAGCTTGCCTATCAAATTTTGTAGCTCAGTTTAGCATAGCTATGACATCTATCCCCACATCTACTACACTCACTTAAGCGGTTGTAGGAAAGATAAAGGGTAGTGTAGATGCTGCTGATGAGTAGCTAAGTAGCTTGAGCTCAACAGTGGAAACTCAAACTACACAGTTCCATAAGTTTGGCAAAGAGCAAGCCAAAATCATGAAGAGTATTCACTGGAAGATTGAAACTGTGCTCAAAGAGGTGGAGACCACCAAAGACATAGGATACAACATCGCGAAAGTGCTTGAGATGATGTCTAGATTCATCATGAACTAAGAAAACAAAATAGATCAAGTTCTGAAAGCTATGAATGAGGTTTTAAAGAAAGCTGACAAAAAGCCTTTGCTAGACATTGACTCTTTGACCAACAATCTAGATTATGTTTGCAAAGAGATTAATGATCACACAGATGATAAGGTGTCAAAGGTCTAGAAGGTCATCTTTGACTCCATGAGCAAGCTCTTCCCTGTACCTATTGAGTCCTTAGACCTTGAAAATGGTCTCTCGGTACATAAGAAGCTCAATGTGCTTAAAGGAAAAATCGAGGAACTTCAGAAGAATGGAGGATAGCTTGTTACGATCGAGATATATAACGTTAAGGACATTGCCTACATTACAAGGTAAATGTCATCCATCTATCCAAAGATCCTAGACTTAGAAGCGAAGCTGAAGATTGTTCTCTCTGCCTCAGATTTCATAGCTCTGTTGCAGTGCTTTCAATAAATCCCATGCCAAGGATTTGATTAGATAGCTCATCTTTTCAAATTTCATCATCTACTCCTTACTGAAATGAATGACCAAAATTTTCTCTCCAACAAGGGAAAGGAGATGCTGGAGCAGGAGATTTTCCCTTAGATCATTAGAAAGTAGGAGGACATTTGATCTACTTTGGACTCCTTTAATGTCTACTTTGAATAAATAGTAGAAGGATAAATAGAAAAGGGGGAGAAGGTAGATGAAGTTGCTTAGGACTGCTAATCTTAACAAGGGATCTCTACCAAAGAGACCTCATCATCATCAACAGCAGCAGCAAACCTCTGATCAACATAAGCTGTCTGGATAGACATCTTCTTCGCAACATCACAAATAAGAAAATGTATCTTTAATAGGCAATCCTTGGCCTACCACGTTGAATATTCAACAACCTCAAGAAACTTAGCTCCCAACTGCTTTGCTACTTCTACCATGACCTATTCTACGCATTTTGGGCATATAAATCTCAACTTTAACTTCACTAGCCTAAACATTGAATGGGTTAGAATTCATTACTTCACGATCTCTTTGTCCACTCTTGACATGTCTTCATATAACTAAGAAAAAGTACTCACGTAACGTCTATGCACATTTTATTTCTCTCTTTCTTCATCAGGGTTTAAGTCATTGGATATAGTTACCATATTAAGTGATGTTAGACATGATGTATACCCTAAAGGTAATTATATGTCTTTATTGGTCACTTATGTAGAAATAGTTTTGGATTAATATATATCAATAATCAGGCACATTTATTATATATCGATGATTGTTTCTAATTATGTAAATCATTGGTATTATATATGTACTATTATGTATGTATAACCTTTATCGACGATTACTCGTAATATGGTTATCTGTACCTCATGAAGCACAGACTTGAAAGTTTTGAGAAATTCAAAGAGTTCAAAACCAAAGTAAAAAAACAGCATGGGAAAAGTATCAAGACCCTTCGATCTGATCGAGGCGGTGAGTACTTAAGCTAAGAGTTTCAGGATTATCCGAGGGATAATCATATTTTATCCCAGTGGACAACTACTTATACACCCTAACACAATGGAGTGCCAAAAAGGAGAAATTGAACCCTACTTGATATGGTTCAGTCCATGATGAGCTAAGTAGAACTCAACATATCCATTTTGGGTTATGCATTTAAGAGCACATTTTATATTTTGAATAGAGTACCCTCATGATCAGTTGATTAAACACTATATGAATTGTGGTATGGTAAGAAACTAGCTCTTTCTCACCTGAGAGTTTGGGGATTTTCTGCTAATGTAAAGAGGACAAGTTCAAATAAGCTGGGTGCTAAGTTTTACAGGTGTCTATTTGTAGGTTACCCTAAGGAAACTATGGGTTGTACCTTTTATGATCCCAAGGAACAAACGCTACTTATTTATAGAAATGCTCAATTCCTTGAGAAGGAGCATATACTTGCAAAAGCTAGTGGGAGCAAGCTTGAATCAGACACTTGATAAGTGTATAATTACACTTATTATCGTATAAATTTTATACAATAAACACTGTAGTTTTAGTCATTTTATACTTCATATAAAAGATTTCACGTGGTATGTAGTTGTTTTTTTATGCAAATGTAGATACTAGGTAAATCTTGGGAGTAAAATGAACTAAAGTGGAATTCTATGAAAAAGAGTGAAAAAGGTGCAAAAAGATGCGTGGAACTTGAAGATTTGGCTTAGGATCGAAGCTGTCAAAGATCGGTGAAGTTACAAGAAGAATTCTGAGTAAAACTCAATTCACGATCGCGACAATCAGTCACAGTCGTGACTTGTTACTTCAGAAATAGAAGATTGCCAATCAAATATTCACGATCGCGACATGGATGGTTTTCTGGTATTATCTTTTTAACTAACAACTGCCAGATAAGCATGATCAACGGCCATCAACCGCCATCAACTACCAACGAACAGACACCTATCAATAGTCAACCAATCATGAAAAGTTGCTTATCCATTGTGGATTATATCAAAACTTCTCAACCAATCACAATGAAGAGATGCAATCTTTTACCAATGGACACAACTCTTCATTTGGATAGATGCAACCCTTTGAACTCCATAAATAGGGCTCCAAACCTCACAAATTTCATGGCACATGGTGTAGAGAGACAGAGAGGAAAATATTAGAGTGCAATTAGAGAGAGATATAGTGTGTATAAATAGAGAGTTTGCTACATTCTTAAGTGTTAGCGAGAAAATGTTTAAGTGATTCAAATCCTTGTTTCGACCACTAGATTTCTCTATATTCTTGAGCAATTGTTGTATAAGTGTACTTCCAAATCACTTATCAATAAAAAGTTTTCATTCTTCAATATTTGTTTGTTCGATATTCGCAAGGAATAGCATCCTAGCGGAGGTTCTGTATGGGCTTAGACCAAATTCAAAGCAGACACAGGAATTGCAGGAATTGATGACTCCCATTAAAGAGTAGATACGGTTTGATCAACTTTAGCTTTCACTTGCATACCTTACAACTTTACTTTGCTTTCTACTTATACTTTCTATTTCGAAGTTTATGATATGTCTATGTGTCATAATGAATATTTCATGCTAAGTCTTTTATGTTAATCAAGTTATATGCGTTGGCGTTAATTTTAAGAGTAGTTTCAGGTTTAATAATATCGTGTATAATCACTGGATCTGTGATATAACCCTGTTTAGTGAGCCAACATTTTTGAAATGGTAACTTGCTAAATATGGCTATGTGAGAGTGACCCATACTAAGCATAGTATTAATGTTGTCCAGGTTTATATAATAGTCTTATCTCATTTGCGCTAGGATTAGAAAAGTTATTTCATGTGTTGCTTTGCGGTGAATCATTGAACATCTGAATGTGTTGAACCGGGTTTGTTAGATTAGTCTAGTGCTTCGTAACATCTTTGTTAAATTTGCATGTTTTCTCTGTTATACTTGCTCATAGAGAAAATCTATGTATTTAGAGTCTCTCATCTATCACAATATTTACTCTACTTTTCATTCTAATCTTCCTTTTTAAATATCTCAAAAACTATTTTTATTTTCCTTTACTTTATCTTTCCTTATTGATCTTCAGAGCTATTCCTTCCCTGTGGGCTCGATATCTTTTAAAACTACAAAGCAACTTTATACTTGCAGTTATCATCATTTTTCTATGTGATAAGGGGTATTGACAACACCTACATTTTTCGTAAACAAGTTTTTGGCATTATTTTTAAGGATAAGTTTTATTGGACGAGTATAGCCAAGTTTCATGAATAAGTTTTCGAAACCATTAAGGGATTAAACTTATCAGTGGAAAAGTGGCGATCGCCACTCAAGAAGATCAAAGAAATAATCAAGTGATTCTTCCTACACCTGTTGCACAAGAAAGTGTAAGTATAGAACAACCTATTTTAACATCGACATTGCGTAGGTCAGGTTGAGTTCTAATTGCTCCTGAGTGATATGGGTTTCTCATCACTGATGATAAAAATCTCTTCCTTATGGAAGATGATGAGCCTAAGACTTACAAGGAGGTAATGAAAGGCTCAGAGTCTGACAAATGTTTTGCAGCCATGAGGTTAGAGATGGACTCCATGTACAAAAATTAAGTTTGGAACTTGATAGATGCTCCAAGTTGGATTAAGCCCATATGATGCAAGTGGGTTTTCTAGAAGAAAACTGACATGTACAGTAATGTACTTACCTATAAAGCAAGGCTAGTTGCAAAAGGTTATAGTAAAAAAAGAAGGCATTGACTATGATGAAACCTTTTCACCGATGGCCATGCTAAAGTCTATCAGGATACCCCTTACCATTGTCGCTCATTACGATTTTGAGATTTAGTAGATGGATGTGAAAATGACATTCCTTAACGAGAATCTGGATAGGGAAGTCTATATAACACAACCTGAGGGTTTTGCATCGAAGAATGGCTTAAAAGTATGCAAGTTGGAGAAGTCCATTTATGGACTTAAGCAACCATCAAGGAGTTGGAATATCAGGTTTGACGAGACAATCCATGAAATTGGTTTTGTGATAAATTCTAATGAGCCTTGTGTATATAAGAAGCTAGTGGGAGTGCGATCATTTTCCTTGTATTATATGTCGATGATTTATTAATAATAGGAATTGATGTTACTTTTCTTTAGATAGTTAATTCATAGTTGTCAAAGAAGTTTTCCTCGAAAGACCTTGAAGAAGTAGCTTTTATACTAAGTATAAAGATCTATCGAGATAGATCTAGAAGGTTGCTAGCTCTTTCACAAAGCACATACATAGACAAGGTTTTGGCTAGATTCAACCTTGAGTAGTCAAGAAAGGGTTATCTTCCAATGTCTCATAGGATTAATTTTTCTAAATTTAAGTGTCTGAAAACATAAGAGGAGAGACTACGTATGAATGGAATACCTTATGCCTCAGCAATAGGATCTATCATGTATGCTATGGTATACACTAGGCCTGACCTCTCACATGCGTTGAGCATCATGAGAAAATTTCAATCTGACCTAGGTGAGAAGCATTGGATGGCCATTAAAACTATCCTTAAGTACTTACGTAGGACTAAGGATATGTTTTTGGTATATGGAGAAGGTGATCTCTCTATGAAGGGATACATCGACATGAGTTTTCGGTTTGACAAAGACGATTATAAGTCTTAGTAATGTTATGTGATTATGTTAAATGAAGAGGCGATTATTTAAAAAAGTTTCAAATAACATAAGACTGTAGATTCAACAACATAATCTGAGTATATGGCTACCTTCAGAAGTAGACAAGCAAGTTGTCTGGCTTGAAGGATTTATTAGTGATCTCAGTGTGGTATCCAACATTGTAAATCCAATAGGGGTCTATTACGATAACAATGGGGCTTTGCTCAAAGTAACCATGGTCTCGTTGGAGAAACGGACATGATGTACTCATAAAATACCATCTCATTCAGGAGATAATATCTAAAAAGGATATAAACTTAGCACACATACCAATGGATCAGAATCTAGTGGATGGGCTAACAAAGCCATTAGCTCAAGTTAAACGTGACCAGCATGTGAAAGAGTATGGTATGAAGCACATGAGTAACTAGCTCTAGTGCAAGTGGAAGATTTTAGACATGATGTATGCCGTAGAGGCAATTAGGGCGATATATCATAATTATTTATAAAGTACAAACAGTTTCAGATTATTATTATTAATAACAAAGGCATCGTTATTATTTAATAATGTTTTTGTTTAATTTATGTATCTCACTAGTATCATATATATGTGGTATTATATATATGCATTGGTAAGATTAAGTCCATGACTACTTCATAACGTAAGAGTGCAAGGACATGGTGGGAGCTATGTGGTGTGAAACTTCACATACATGTTACTATGAATAGTCCAAATTTTCATTGTCATAGTTTTATTGAGACTGGACATAAACGAAGCAGATACACTATCATGTGTAGTCTTAGTCCATGGATTAGATCTAAGCAACTGATCTCACTAGATGAAGGTGGTACCTTGAGTTAACAAATGAATGTATTCGAGTAATACATTAGAGACCGGTATAAAATAGACACTCAAAAATATAAATACCCATGTGTTGAGGTCATGTCTTATTGCAGTAGCAGTACAAGTATCCTCAGACTTGTGATATTGGTTACCATATGTAGGAGTTATTATACTTTGGGTCATACTTATTCATACCCTGGCGATCAGGATGATATGGGTGATTACAAGTATAATGATGATAACATGTTGGTAAGCCAAGTAGTCAAGATGGAATCCATAGCTCCTGATATAGTGATGTAATGGGAGATGCACCTTAGAGCCTCTTATTGAAGAGACACACTCATAAACCTCTGATCAGAGTATAAGATTGATAGAACAGGTTTCTAGTCAATCTTGATACATTATGGTGAGAGGTATTCTT
The DNA here is from genome assembly GCA_949673415.1 of Euphorbia schlechtendalii. Taxonomy (NCBI): domain Eukaryota; kingdom Viridiplantae; phylum Streptophyta; class Magnoliopsida; order Malpighiales; family Euphorbiaceae; genus Euphorbia; species Euphorbia schlechtendalii. The sequence goes on along the minus strand of CATIWQ010455361.1, from coordinate 9,563 downwards.
CGTGAACAAGTCTATTTCCAAGATAGTTATGGCTATGACATGAGCTTACACTTAATCAGAGATCAATAAACTGGATGGTACTTAACTTGATCGAAGGAGTGTATTATATTAGTTACTACTACAAAACTAGATAAAGTCACAAGCACGTGACGTTCCGAGTATTAGGGGATCACACGCATTTGCTATAAAACAATTTGATCATTTATAGTTATTGGGTTCTATATCGGTCTAGAACACTAAGCCTAAAGGTTCCCGAATGGGAAGCTAAGTTTAGGTTAACTTCTAATGGCTCTATACTTTGGGATTCTATGAGGTCACACACTTTGGTTCTTTACTGGACCAAGTAAAGAACCTACAGACTAGGTTTATGCTAAGAATATTAAGGTTGTTGAATTCGTTCGATGAATTATTAATTGGTTGAACCAAATTAATAATTAAAAGGATTAAAAGATAAAATTTGGAAAATTTCACTATGTAGAGCAAGGGAATTTTTCCCATTACGAAAGATGGCCCCAAAAGAACACAGGTTATTCTGAGTGGGGCTTGCGCAGCTACCCCGCGAGCTAAAAAGGTCATGGGCCACTAGCGCGCGGGCAGTTGAGCCCATTTTTGGGATGGGATTTTCCCATCCCACATTGCTAAATCAAGGGAGTTTGCAACTCCCCTCTCTCTATAAATTGGCCTCCCTTCTCCTCCTTTTAACGTACTTCAGCTTAACCTTTCTCTCTAAGTTTGACATCTTTTCTTCACGAGATTTTGCTAAGAACACATTAGAAGGCTCTTTTTATTTTGAAGTGAGCCTTCTTAGTTAATATTTTTGGCTTTGTCTTTGAGCAGTCTAGCAACTGCTGTCAACCAACAAGTTCTAGATTAGTGGAGGTTTTTGTCAGTGAAGATCCATGTGGATCAATCATAGAGGCTATCCTAGTTTGGAAGCAAGTTCCAATGGAGTTCTGCAGAATTTCTCTAAGGGAACTCCGCATCTAAAAGAGAGAAGCATGCATCAACTTGTAATGTTCTTAACTAGATGCTAGGTTTCTTTTATAAGTTTTATAAACCTATTAGCATTTATGGAACTTTTCAACTTAGATTATATCAATCATGGTATGCTAAGGAGATCCTTTAGGGTTAATTTTAAGTTTTGAAATTCGGCCTTACAACATTGCATGTTCAATTACTGTCTTGGTTAACCAGTAGCTTGGACAAAGGTAATTCTCCTCTACTATTATGTGAATTGTGATTCAGTTTGGCATGTATCCCTATTTACCATTATGTAGGTTTGCCATCTTTTCACATCATCCTCTTTAAATATGTGATGAAGGTGCAATGTCTAACAAACCAAGCTTTGGCTGTTTTATTTCCATGCTCACTCAAGTGAATGGCATCCGGTTGGTTCCTAGGCTTACCAATAGATATCAGGCATAGGATATGTTATCGCAAACATTTCAAAGGTAGTTTTTCAATAATGAAAAACTAAAGATAGGTTTTGACCAAACTACGCAACTACAAGAAATGAACGAAGAAACCTTCAATGAGTACTTACCATCAATGGATGGCCATTCAAGTGTTGCTTTACCCCAAACTATAATCTAAAATGGAAGCACCCTTTCTTGTTGCTGGCTTACTTCCCAATTACCATCATCACTGGAATTGGATGACTTTGAGAGATTTACCGAATTTTTGACAAGGCTGAGTGTAGCAAGTGCATGATCATAGCTAGGGGATTTTAAGTAAATGTCATCAAATCTCAGGGTTCATTTTGTGGTGCAAGAGCTGATGGTCAAGGATGGCCAAGATTATTAAATAGTAAAGTCGACTACTACTCTCTCTGAAGTTTTTGGCGATATAGCCTAGCTTATTGATGTTTTCGGGAGTGATTTTACCATCCCAATTGATATTGATAGCTATGTTCTAAAATCCGACAAGAAGAAGAAGGCATTTCTAAAAGAAGAAGACAAGGGCGCTATAAACTTAGATTTAATCGATATTGATAATTATGAACTCAAAGACATTTCCATGTTGTTATTCGTGTCTCTTATACCAACTATTTAGAAATGCAAAGTCCCACATCTATCATCAATATTGATAGTATATATAAAGAAGAAACCATAGTATATGGTTGTGATATAGTCTTAAAAATATTGATCCCACGTGGAAGAGACAGTTAGTCATGATCATGTTAGGAAAATAAGAATAAAAAAGTCAGGGTTAGTCAAAGTAACTAGAAAACATATAAACAATGATTGAAATTGTATTTTATACAGATGACACACTTTTCCTATTTGTATGCTTGCAAGAAAACTAATTATAATGGTTTACACCTAATAATGGTGATCAAAATATACATTACTTAGAAAAGTATCTCCTCCCTAAATATCTTATATACGATACATATATAACAATCTTTTTCGGTTAAACAATCATCTTATATACTCACATATATAAAGTAAGCACAAATGACAAGTGATTATAAGCAGTAAAACATACCCCCAAACATGGTAGAACACAAATGATAAACTCTAACAACTTATAACTTTGCTAAACACATAGCATGGAAAAGAAAGAATTCAAATAAACACGAAGTGTAAGAACAAAAATGAAACAAAGGGGGTATTGGTGAATAGAATATTTGAGAGCTCAAACATTCAAACTGCATTCTATTAAAGTTTGTCAGTTCTTAAAATTATGACAATATTTATTCACTCATAAACTTGTCTTGAACAAATTATCTTCTTAGCGAAGCATTGAGTTCTTACAGACAAAGAAGTTATTTATGAAGAACAATAATTTTATTTAAAAGTGTTTTGCAAGTACACTACAACAATAAACTTTAAAAAATTAGTAGATATCTACAAATAGAATGGTTTCGCTCGAGTTTGCATAATTTCTATTAAAGAACAATAGATGTCTTCGCTTTTAATTTTGAAATGAATTCTATAATAATCTATATATCTTCTAGCCGAAATACACCTTTATATAGGGGTTAAAAGTTGTGTTGTTTCAATCCTTAATGGTTGGTGAAAATCTGCCTTTTTGGTAGGTAATTATGGTGGTTTTGTTTGTTGAAAAATTCAGTTGAGAAGATCTTATCCACATGTTGATATTGGCATGCCGCAATCATGATAGTGTATCATGATCATGGCTTTGTTAGTCAAAAGCTATTATTTCCATAGTGAATATCATGATCGTGAGTCTTTAGTCGCAGTCGCAAACAAGGCTTATTTCAGAAATCTTCTTCAAGACTTAGCCATTTTGAGCTCTCTTCAATTCACCAACACTTTACATCCATTTGCATCTTTTTTTCTACACTTTTTTCATTAGATTCCAATTCCAAGTAATTTACCTCTCTATTTCACCTAAACTTGTAATTATAATAAAAACAACTACATACCATGTGAAATCTTTTAAATGAAAGTAAAATCACTAACAAAATATAAATGTTAGCAAATTAATTTTATATTATAATAAGTTGACACTTATCATACCCCCACACTTAACTTTTTCCTTATCCTCAAGGTAATAACACTGAATGAAGTAGATATATCTCCAAATTTACATATCCTACATAAAAAAGACAATTAATAAGTACTTATACTCCCACATGCATGACGAAGGAGTAGAAATAGAGATATTTACACAAGTAGGCAATTATAAAGTATAATCAAACGTGTATCTTATTGTCATCTCAAAAAGTTACCATGTCATGTCTCCATTGTAAATGTCCTTACTCGCTCAAATATCAAACTTCTTCTCAAATATATATCAGGTATTAAAGATAAAGGAAAGCTCACTCTAAATATTGATCTCAAGGTCCTTTTAGGTGACCTATTGATGTAAACACTCTAATGGTTGCATTTTATGCTCATACAATACATACTTTGTATATATTTTTGTATTGATTGCATATTATGTTCCATATCACTTCTTATATGCTAACTTTTCATGCTTGCACCAATTTTTCATACTTGCCAGTTACATAGATTTTTTCACACCAAATATCTTATGTGCACCCATTTTACGTGATATGCATAATCTTTTACCTTTCATGAATGGTTACAGTTTCTTCTCCCTACCATTCCTCACCTTTTGCATAGCTATTTATCTATCCTCACATTTTTTCGCTTAATAACTTCATCCTTTATCGATCAATACCTTATGTATTATGGCTATAGTTTCCTTCATACTTGAGTATACTTGATACTTATAGGATGTAAAATAATCAACAAGCAAAGTGAAAACATATTTATACAATAATAGGCATATTCAATTAAAATTATCCAATGACAACAATTAGTTATACTAACCATACCTTAACACTTATTCATCACAATGACTTAAGCATATACTTTCTTATACTACGCCAAAAACTTGATCCTATGAACTTGATTGTTGTTTGAAATATTTTTAAAATTATTGGTCTGACGCAAATCCATCTCTCTCAAATAGTTAAATATGACTTATATATGTCTTCATCCTATAAAAACATGAAAGAAAAACATTGACTATACGTTATAACAATATTAAAGTATAAGTAAGGTATGCTTAAACATATACTAGAATACTTGCTCTTCATTTTTTGATTTTACTTTAAAAACATAATACTATTTTCCCGTTTCACTTGATCTATGTTACAAGGTGAAAAAGAAAAATAAAACAAAATACGGAAAATAAAAATTTATTTTTTTCCCCCAACTAAAAGTACACAATTCTTAACTTCTTTGTTCTTTCTTCCTATGATAGAAAGAAAAATTCTCCATCCTCACCCTTTAGATAATCCATCCCAATTCAAGTGCAGTCCTCCCATATACTCAAAATTAGTATAATCTTGCTTCTAGTAAGGAAGCACTCCCATTACACCCAAAATAATTCCACAAATTAAATTGGCTCCTCCAATTCTTGCTCTGACATGATTAGAACATCCCTCAATTGCTACCATTAATAAATTTGGAAAATTAACTTTGTTCATGATCAGTGGTGCTTCAAGAATGTATAAATCATTCTTCGTAACCTTTGTCATCTCTTGGTGAAGTAGGATACTTTGGCAAAAGAACATGTGAAAGTACAACATGGAATTCTTCAAAATAAATTTATTAGAAGACTTCTTTGGATGGAAATTTTTCAGAATAGTCAACTTCTTCCAAATCACACCATCAAATTCTTCACTATATTAATCTCTACAAAGAATCCAAACCAATTGCGCATATCCAATCCTTGCATTATGTAATCTCTCCCTTCATGTCAAAAACCAAATATTAACTTCTCTCTTACATGGTAGGTTGTTAAAAACTCTATAACTCAATCTCTATGAAGTGGAAACATCATATCCTTGAACTTCTATAACCCCAGTATCTTAAAAATCTCCTCAACTTCTTCATGAATGCCAATCTTCATGCAGAATTAAGGATCATTGAAGAATGTACCCTTAAATGGGAAATACTTAATTCGCTCATACACCTCTCCTTCTTCTTTATGGTAGATTGGAAAATGATATCTAATATTTGCTTGAATGTTCTTCCACTACTCTAGTTTGAATTCTTAGGAACCATGATTAACAAAAAGCAAACAGAAAAATCCTTTGCAAAAAGAGTTTTAATTTGATGAAAGCAGTGTAAAGAATATAATGGTTTTTTCTTACTCAAATAGAATAAAAATCAATTTTGTAGAAGGAATTTGACTAATGGGAAGGAAAAAATGTCATAAAGATGTATTTTGATATGCCAAAATCTGATAAATTAAGAGATACGACCGTTGGACGATAGATACTAGTTGTTATTTGTAGTTTCAAAGAATTTTAGATTAAAATCTATCTTAAATTTGCAATTGAAAATTTGAAAATACATTCGTTCATGATCGTGAAAAATGAGTCGTGATTGTGATTTTGAAAATTTACAAACAGAATGTTTTCAAGGAAAAAGACTTGAGCGTGATATAACTCATGATCGTGACAAGGAAACATTTGAAATATTTTAATATTCGAAAAATAAAAATACGTAAAATAAAAAAAACTATACTAATATTAGTAAGGAAAAATTAGTTTCCTTGGCACATGGATTGTGAACATAATTCAGCTGCATCACTTCTTCAATTCATTTATCGATCATTCTTGCAGACATCCTCATCCATTGGAAATTTCATGACTTTATACATGTTGAATTCAATAGCTTCATCACCTATTTTCAATCTAATCTTCCCTTCGAAAACATCAACTAGTGCTTTTCCTGTATACATGAAAGGTCCTAAGATGTTTAGGCACTTTTCACCGTAGGCAAAGTCTACGACAATGAAATCTATTGGGAATGCAAATTTATCTACCATGACTAGGACTTCTTCAATAATAATATAAGGATGTTAAATTGATTGATATGCTAGTTGCAGCACCATGTTTGTCCTATTTACATCATCCTCTAGCTTCAACTTCTCGAATATTGACAATGTCATAAGTTTGATACTAGCCTCAAGATCACATAGGCATTTTGCAAATAATATATTCCCTAATTTGCACATAACTATAAAACTTCAAAAATCCTTTAATTCTGTAGGCATTGTAGTAGTAATAATCTTACTACAATCTTTTGGTGAGTGATATTGATGAGATTTCATACAAACTATGTTTCTTTGACTCCTTCATGAACTTCCCATAGTTAGGATTTATGTAATAGCTTCAGTGAATGAAAGATTTATCTCCATACCTTTCAAATTGTTGATAAAATCAATGAATTCCTTATTATCATTTTTCTTCTTCAATCTACTAGTAAATAGTGAGTTAGTTGGGGATTCTTTTAAGATTTTGTCCGTAGAATGTACATTCTCATTCACAATTCTCGGTTGTTGAACCAGTTTAATCACATTAACATAAATATTCAAACCTGAGGGAACTACTTCATCTAATAATTTATCTCTATAAAGAGCAATGGATTTTACATTTTCTTTAGGATTTCCTTTGGTGTTACTCGATAAACTTCCTTTTACTATAGAAGGTTTATGATTAGCCAATTGTCCAACCTAATTATCCAAATTATTTATGGAAGACAATTGATTTTTAAATAAATTATTCATTTTACTCTCTAAAAGTTTATAATTATCTTCATTTTCATGTTTTGTGCCTTAAATTCCCTCCAAATATTTGTCAAACTTACTAGTAAGTTAACCTATCCTTTCATTATAATATCCCTTTGATTCATTTTGTATTGGATCGTCTATTGTTATTATTGAAAGGAATTATTCCTATAGTTGGAACCATCATTATTGTTTGAGTAAGAATGACCCTTTGATTTTGAAAATAATTTATTTGCTCACCCACGTTAAGGTTAAAATTACATTTAAAACTTGTGTGATCAATTTGTCAACAATTTTAACAAGTCAACAGATGATTTTTACTAACATGAAATTTATCTATTTTATGAGATAAAACAGATATTTGGGCTAAAATAGATGAATAAGGATCCAAGTCATTTATCTTTTGAACAAAACTAGAAGATGATGAAACTGATTGTGTTAGATTAAGAGTACTTACTTGTGCTCTTTCTATCGGCCACATGTTGTTGTTGTTAAACATTGCCTCTAGTAAATCAAATGCTTCCTAACTTGTTTTCTTCATTAATGATTCAGCAATCATATCGTTAGTTGCTCCCCTGTTGTGTGATTAATCCCATTATAAAATGTTTTAATAATCACATTGTGCGGAAGACTATGATGTGCGAAAACTCTTTAGAGTTCCTTATAATTCTCCCATGCTTCATACATTAACTCATCCTCTCTTAAAGTAAATGACATAATTTTTTAATCAATTAAGCCATTTTGGCTTAGGGAAAATATTTAGATAGAAAAGCTTGGGCTGATTGGTTCTAAGTGTTTATAGAATTTGGTGGTAAGGATTGCAACCAAACTTTCGCTTTATCACAAAGAGTAAAAAAATATAAGCAAAGTCTTATAGCATCTTCAGTAACCTTTTGCATTTTAAAGGTATCACAAACTTCAAGGAAACTTGCAATGTGAGCATTTGGTAATCCATAATACAGGACATTGTTGGTGATCATTTAGAGCATTGTTTGTTTAATCTCAAATTGTTTGGTAGTAATCGGGTGAGGAAAAATGCTTTTTTGTGCTCCTTTTGGTATTGAAACAATATAATCCTTCAACCTTTGTGATTGTGGTTGTGGTTGTGGTAGTGTACAACCATCTTTCTTCTTGGCCTACTTATTTTATTTCTCCTTTTGTTCTCAAATAGATTCCTTTCCACTTTCTACTAGAATGAAAAAGTGTAGTTAAAATAAGAAATAATCTTGACAACTATTGCACTTCCATGATAACAGCGGCAAAAACTTGTTCGCATCTCTTATTCCAACTATTTACAAGTGCAAAATCACACTATGTGTCGTCATTATAGATAGTAAATATAAAAGTGGAAACTAGAAGTATACTATTGTGATGTAGTCTTAAAAATATCAATCCTATGAAGAAGTGAGAGTTCGTCAAGATTGTGTAATAAATAATAAGAATAAAATAGTCAAGGTTAGTAAAACTAATAGAAAATATATAAACAATGATTGAAACTATACTCAAACACTTATTCCAATTCTTGATATTATATCCTTCATATACGCATACAAATTCTATCATATGACACTCATCAATACTCAATTATTCCTATTTGTATGAATGACAACATAAATTACTTAGACAAATATTTTCTTCATAAATATCTTATAAATGATACATATATACCAATCTTTTTTATTAGACAATCTTGCGATATACTCACATCTATAAAGTAAGCACAGATGACAAGTGATTATAAGCAGTAAAACTTACCCTCGAACATTGTAGAATGCAAATGATAAACTTTAACAACTTATAACTTTACTAAACATAGAGCATGCAAAAGAAATCAATCAAATAAACACAAAGTATAAGATCAAAAATGAAATAAAGGGGACATAGGTGAATTGAATATTAAAAAACTCCAGCATTCAGACCATATTCTATTGAAGTTTGTAAGAATTGGTACCATGACAATCTTTATTCACACTCAATCTTGGTTATCACGAATTGTCTCCTTTGTAAAGCACTAAATTCTTACCAATAAAGAAGATAATATGTAGAACAATTACTTTATTAATAAGTGTTTTCCAAGTAAACTACAACAATAAACTTTCAAGAATAAGCAAAAATATATAAAGAGAATGATTTCGCTCAAGTTTACATAATTTCTATCAAAGAACAAAAGATGCCTTCTCTTCTATTTCTAAAATGACTACTATGACAATGTATATATCTTCTGGGTGAAAATTATGTTGTTGCACTCCTTAATAGCTAGTGTAAAGGTTTTGGTTGGTAGTTATGGTAGTTTTGGCGGCTAAAAAAGTCAATTGAGAAAGATCCTATTCGCATGTTAAAATCGGTGAGTCGCGATCTTAACTTTTTAAGTTAAAAGCTATTGTTTCTCCACAGTGAATATCGAGCATGAGAGCATGTCCAACCATTTTCCCCATTTTCTATTCCCCAAACCCCGTTTTGCAGGATCTACAGTGTTTTTGCTCCAACAATCTTCCTCATTTTCAATT
>CATIWQ010455355.1:0-40947 GCA_949673415.1 Euphorbia schlechtendalii | reverse complement strand
TTGATCCTTAGACCTATTCCTTCCCTGTGGGTTCGATATCTTTTAAATCTACATCGCAACTATATATTTGTAGTTATCATCATTTTTCTATGTGATAAGGGGTATTGACAACACCTACATTTTTCATGAACAAGTTTTTGGTTTTATTATTGAGGATAAGCCTTACTAATCGAGTATAGCCAAGTCTCACGAACAATATTTTGGAACCATTAAGTTATTAAACTTATTAGTAGAAAAGTGGCGATCAGTTCTCCATGAAAGGCCTTGGAGATGAAGTTTTTATACTAGGTATAAAGATCTATCATGAAAGATCTAGAAGGCTATTAGGTCTTTCTCAAAGTACATACTTAGCCAAGGTTTTGGCTTGATTTAACCTTAAGCAGTCAAGAAAGGGTTATCTCCCAATATCTTAGGGGATCGAACTTTCGAAATCTGAGTGTTCGAGAAAATAAGAGGATAGATTGTGCATGAATGGAAGACACTATGCTTCAATGATATTATCCATCGTGTATTCTATGGCATGCACTTGCCTAACATTTCACATGCATTGAGCATCATGAGTAGATTTCAATCTGATCCAGGTGAGAAGTACATGATGGCCTTTGAAAATATCCTTAAGTAGTTACATAGGACTTAGTATATGTTTTTTGTATATGGAGAAGGTGATCTCTCTATGAAGGGATACACTAACGCGAGTTTTCAATCTGACAAGGATTATTTTAAGTCCCAATCTGGTTATGTGTTTATGTTAAGTGGAGGGGCTGTTGTTTGGAAAAGTTTCAAATAGGATATGATTGTTGATTCAACCACCGAATCTAAGTATATAGCTACTTCAGGAGCAGCTAAGCAAGGTTTCTGGTTAAAGGGATTTATTGTTGATCTCAGTGTGGTGTCCAACATTATAAATCAAATAGTGGTCTATTACGATAACAATGGGGCTATTCCTCAGGAAAAGGAACCATGGTCTCGTTAGAGAAATGGACATGTACTCAGAAAATACCATCTCATTCAGGAGATAATTTCATGAAAGGATACAAGCTTTTAATACATCCCTATGGATCAGAATCTAGTGGATGGGCTAAAGAAGTCATTGACTCATGTTAAGCATGACTAGCATGTTAACAAGTATGGCATGAAGAACATGAGCAATTAGCTCTAGTGCAAGTGTGAGATTGTTAGACATGATGTATGCCCTAGATGATATTAGGGTGATATATCTTAATAATTAATAATTTGCAAACAGATTTAAGATTATTATTATTAATAATAAAGACATCTTCGTTATTTACTAATGTTTATTTAAATTACATATCTCGCTAGTGTGAGCGGATGATGTTAAACCCATGTACCGCAAGCCGTCGGCCCCGTGAGATGGGGCGTGGGGGTTTTCCTTATTGAAAATGATGTGGTTTTTAGTTTATAAATGAAACTTGTTCGTGTAAAATGTTTAATAGAATTGAGATCAGAACCTCTAGCCTATGGTACTCAAAGTGACCACCCGGATAAGCTCTTCTGGGAAAATTTGGTACATCTTAGATCCGTTAAGCCTAAGAAATACCATAGTTAAGAGTTTCGAGTCTAGGATGAGTTACTTACTTCATTGTTATATAAGTTAACATTATTCCTGTACGGAAACCACATTTAGGATATTTCTATTTAATCTATATGTTTTCAGCTTAAGTTTTTGGCTATTTAGCGTGCATGTAGAAAGCGGTAAATACAGTGCGAGAAAGTAAACACATAGGAAAGTAAATGTGCCTAATCTACAAGATTAATTACATCTTGGGATGGGGGATTTACAAATCACCTAAATACATTGATATCTAACAAATTTTACATTTGATAAATGCTATACCTGAAGGAAATTAAACCCTAACATACGTCTATCTTAAACTACATGCATCGACAAAGGTTAGCACATGGGATATTCCACAACACAAATATGCACCAAGTGTACCACATATGCTCGATTTGGGTTTTGGTGAGACCCATGTGGTCAAGGTAAAAATAACGGAGATTTCAACTTCTTATTTTATAAAAATGGTTCATTTTTATTTTCAACTATGTTGGTCATTTTTATTAGTGAAAATGCCGCATATTATGTTGATGGGTCGATTATCCAAAAACTTGAGTTCTCTTCATGGGGGTGACCTAAAAAAATATTTGAAACATAAATCTAGGCCGAACGTGCATAGCATAGATATTGTTTGGGTTAACAACGGTAACGATGTCATCCATATCATTATCGACTTCCCATTGAAAGGCGAATCGATCTGGATATCCCGAAGTGCTTTTGTTGCTACTCCAAACCTTAATCAACATATTAATGCATTAACAAATCATATATAACTCCTACAAAATTAAGATTTAAAAGTTTGTTAACCCCAATGATGTGTTTCCAAACTCAGAAGGGTCTTAGTGGGTCGTTCTAGGCCTAAACTATTTGAACGGAGCAAAACGAAGAAAAAATTGATTATGCTAAAGCAATGTTTTTAACGACATCAAAAGCGATGTTTTTCAAGATATCATGATGTCATTAACAACATCGACATTCCATACCTGCTGAAAACACACAGAATCAACGGAAACAACAAACCAAAAATCTGAAACTTCAAACGATCATAACTTTTGCTATAATTAACTGATTTGGATAATCTTTATCATTACGGAAATCTCAAGATGTGTAGAATATGTTTAGGTAAAAAAATACTCAAAAATATTTGGAATCATATTGAAATTCTTAGAAAACTATTTTGTGCCTGAAAATGGAAGTAACCAAAAAGTAAATGAAACTTCAAAAAGGAAAGAATATAAATGTTAGCACAAACTCTAGTAACTTAGAGACTTACCCTGTAGTCATGAATCCACTTTCTTGAAGGTCCATGAAGTACTCCAGGAAGCTATCCGTATTTGTTTTTAGTTGGATTTGGTTGTTGGTTGGTGATTTACCAAAAATCTTTGGAAGATATCTACTCCTTGCTAAAGTAGATGTTTTAGGAGTTGTAGTAACCTTCAAGTGAGTGATAAATATATTGTAGACACTCCATTCAAGTGTAAACCTCAAGCATTTCCTAAGTGCTCTCTAAACCTCAAGTTTTCTTAAATGATCTCTAAACCTTAGGTTTTGCTTGAAAGATGAACTAAACCTCAAATTTTCTTAAGAGATGAACAAGTGAACCCTTGTGACCCAAGTTACTGACCTTTCTATGAACTTAAACTAACTAACACAAAATTCCAAGTGTTGGTGATCAGGACTTGGTGTTTGGCTTAAGAACACTCAAGAACATAAGAGGGAATGCTCTCTAGATATCTTTTCTCTCTCTCTCTTCCCAATATTATCACCAAGATTCAGCCCCCCTATGTTTGAAACTTCATCTCTATCTTTAAGGAGCTCCCTTCAATCCAAAGTCAACATAGGATCAATTTAACCCATACTTCTTTTTATTTCCAACTCATACCTCTCTTCTTTTTATCAAATCCTTCAAAAGATTTGATGTAAGAAGTTTTAGATAAGAGGTGGGGAGTGCTTTTGCAGCGATTATGTCCGAGTATGTGGGTAAAAGTCACCTTTTATGCTGAAAATTGAAGAAAATGCAATTTTAGTTTTGCTGAAAAGTCGATGTCGGTAATGACATTACAATGTCATTAACGACATGGCTTCTTTGCCTTGGGTTTTTTATGCTGAACTTGCCTAAAAAGAGTTTAAGGCTCAAAGAAACAAAGCAAGCTTCCTCTGGATCAATTCAAGACCCTGTAAAAAGTGAAAAACTAGTAAGGGGAAAAAATTGCAACTTTATCATCGAACTCTTGAGTCAGGAGTGAAATCCTATGCTTAACAGCTATCCCTCATGATATCACTACTGATATGAAATTAGTATGGTCCCATGATTGAAAAAGTAGTGGGGTTTAGAGATGATACCTAAGCGGTCGTGGTGGGCACTACTCAAGGTAGAAACTTCATGATGATTGGAAGCTTTCATCCTGGTGTAGCTTTATCGAGAACTAACCTCTCCGTGCCCCTTGTGAATTGCCTATTTGGAAATGGTTACCCCTTGAAGGTAGACCTTTGGCTAATTGCTACCACTGGAACCTTTGGGGGAATGTCTTTAGTAATGTGCTTCCATTTCTTCAATTTAAAACCCTATATGCATACTGCAAAAAGTGCGACAATTGAAAAAGGTCAGAATAGGGATGCGGATTGTAGGAAATCTGTCAATTGTAAAAAGTCGAAAGAAGGTGTGGACTGTAGAAAGTCTATTGACTGTAAAAAGTCAGATAAAGGAGGTGGTTCTTAGAAAATCTGTTGACTATAAAAGTTAGAATAAGGATGTGGACTCTAGATGGTCCATTGAAAAGGTACGGACTGTAGAAAGTCTGTTGGTAGTAAAAAAGTTTGAAAGAGGATGCGGACTTTAAAAAGTCTGCTGACTATAAAAAGTTTGAAAGAGGATGCAAATTATGAAAAGTTTATTGACTATAGAAAGTCGAAAAAAGGTGCGGATTTTAGAAAGTCCGTTGATTGTAAAAGTTTGAAAGAGGATGCAGACTTTAGAAAGTCTGTTGAGTGTAAAATTCGAAAAAAGGTGTGGACTGTAGAAAGTCTATTGACTATAAAAAAAGTTAGGAAAAATGTGCGGATTGTAGAAAGTCCGTTGACCATAAATTGTTAGAAAAAAGTGCAAACTCTATAAAGTTTGTTGACTGTAAAATGTTAGAAAAAGGTGTGCAAACTATAGAAAGTCTAGCAATTGTACAAAGCTTGAAAAGGTGTACAGACAATAGAAAGTCTGGGATTTTTATGGATGGTGGAAAGTCTACGATGAATGCCCATCGGAATCACTAGAGAAAGGATGAGAGATGTGTGCTTCATGCCTTTAAAAATACTTTGACTATGATAAGTCTTTGTTGAAATCCATTGTAGGATGGTTGGCCGGTTCGGTCAGAATTATATGCCCCTTGAGAGTTTACCATTGGTTGACTATGAGCCTCAGAATTGTTGGGGAAAGAATGAAAGCCTTATGCTCCATGCCTTTAATGATACGTCGACTATAATAAGTCTATATTAAAATTGGTGTGGGATGGTTGACCACTTCAGTTTGAATTGTATGCCCCTTGTGAGTTGATGGTTGGTTACTGTGACCCTTGGAACTGCTAGGGAAAGGATGAAAGTGGTATGCTCCATGCCTTTGATGATATGTTGATTACTGTGGGTCTGAAATAGATCCCCCTTATGAGTTGAAGAGGTACCTCCAAGAATGAGGAAATTTATCAATGAATGTTTATGACATATGTTTTAATTCCTTGATTGAGATTGCTGAAAGAAAAAAATTTTATCCCTTCAATCAAGAATTAAAACATGAGGGTTCTAAGAAATTTTTCTTCAGGCCCATTATAAACATGGAAATTTGAGTTTGAGATTTTTGGGGATATCCCTATGGCCACTCCAGTGTTTTAGGAGGCTTTTGTTATGTTGTAATGCTTCTTGTATGAGGCCTGGGTAGGCTCAAAAGTTGAAATGGCTTGAGTTGGGCCATAGTCATTCTCAATTTTAATGATATGATACTCCGACATCTTCTTGAAACTTTTAATTTCCTCATGTTAAGGTAGTGTGTTTTGCTTTTCGGAATGGCATTGCCTCGGTTTAACATCTCCTTAACCTGTAACTGACATGATGCGCATGCATGCATGAATGACTTTGTGCACGAACAACATTTATCACATGATGTATGTTTCTCTGTTTTAGGCATTGCTAGCTTAAGAGCATTGGGCTCGACCGATAGTGGAAACTTCATTGCATGAGGAGCCTTTCGGAGGTTTCAGAGTTGATACCCTCCTATGTTGATGAATGAGTACCCCTAGGATTTATCTCGTTGGGCATTCCATGGCTGCCTTATAGTCAATGGTCAAGTTTTGTAGACCTGACTCCTTCAAAATGATGATGGGCATGGGTCCGAGTCAAAGTTTGATTTTATGGACGA
The DNA here is from genome assembly GCA_949673415.1 of Euphorbia schlechtendalii. NCBI lineage: Eukaryota > Viridiplantae > Streptophyta > Magnoliopsida > Malpighiales > Euphorbiaceae > Euphorbia > Euphorbia schlechtendalii. Next base: position 34,969 of record CATIWQ010455355.1, on the reverse strand, counting down.
ATCAAAATCGATTTCGAAAATTGAATTTTATTTGAAGAGGACTAAATGAGACATTGACCTTTTTATGTTCGTTTCCTTCTTTGGTATAGCGTTAGTAATGTCAACATTGATGTTGAACCATGTTGGTGATGCTCACTTTGAAGTTGACAACTAGAGCTTGGATGCTGTTTTGCTTAAAGTATTGTAAGTTACTTCTTGTTGTGACAATCCTCTTCGTGAGGGAATATTCATCCTAAGTTCTGGAGGAGATAGATGATGTCTTGTGCCAAGATGATGAATTTGATATTTCTTTGGTTCTAATTTCTACATAGTGTTAGACATGATGTATGCCCTAGAGGCAATTAGAGCAATATATCTTTATTAGTTATAATGTACAAATGGTTTCAAATTATTAATAGTAATAATAATAATGCATCTTTGTTGCTTATCAGTGCTTTCTATTTATTAATGTATCTCGCTGGTATCATATATGTATAAAATTTAATATGTATATGTGCATTGATGAGACAAAGTCCATGACTACTTCATAGCATAAAAGTATGACGACATAGTGGGAGCTATGTGATGTGAGAATTACACATACATGTTACTATGAATAGTTTAAAAATCCCCAGTCATAGTTTCATTGAGACTAGACATCAATGGAATAGACAGACTAGAATTTGTTGGCTTACTCCTTGGATTAGATCTAAGTAGCCTATCTCATGAGCTGAAGGTGGTAACTTGAGTTAACACATGAACGTATTTGGGTAATAAATTGAAGACCGCTATAAGATAGACACTAAGAAATAACTATATCCATGTGTTGGTGTCCTGTCATATTGCAGTAGCAATACAAGTATCCTCAAACTTGAGATACTGATTACCTTGTGTAGGAGTTACTATGGGTTATACTTATTCTTACCCTGGTGATCAGGATGATACGGTTGATTATGGATATAGCAATGATCTTATGTCGGTAAGCTGTGTAGTCAAGATGGGATCCATCGCTCCTGATATAGTGATATAATGGTAGATGCACGTTTGGCCCCTTGTTGAAGTGACACACTCATAAACCTCAATCAAAGTATAATATTGATAGAACGGGTTTCTAGTCAATCTTGATACATAATGGTCGAGTGGTTTTCTTCATAAACAAGTCTATTTCCAGGATAGCTACGGCTATTACATGAGCAAACACTTAATCTGAGCTCAATAAAGTAGATGGTACTTAACCTGATGGAAGGAGTGTATTATATTGGTTTCTACTGCAAAACAGGATCAATTCACAAGCACGTGATGTTCCAAGTATTGAAGGATCATACAACTTTGCCAGAAAGGCTATTTGATCATCTAGAGTTACTGAGCCTAAAGGTTCCCCGGATGGGAAGCCAAGTTTAGGTTAACCTCTAGCGGTTCTATACTTTGGGATCCTATGACGTTAAACACTTTGAGTCTTTATCGGACTACGTAAAGAACCTATAGACAAGGTCTATGCTGAAAATATAAGTTGTCGAATCCGTTAGGTTGAATAGAATTAATAATTAAAAAGAATAAAGAGGAAACAGGGAAAATTACACAAAGCGAATTTTGCTAGTTGTGGGTTGTTCAAAGTGGGGCCCTCGCAGCTAACCCATGGGATGAAAAGCTCGTGAGCCTCTAGCCCATAGGGCAAGCCCGCGGGCTGGAAGAGCTCAAGCATTGTCCATGGTAGCACTTGCGCGGGTTGCAAGCCCAAGCTTGTGGCATAACAAGGGAAGCACGCCAGAGCTTCCCTTGTTGACCCGCGCAGGTTTACCCACGGGTCGCCATGAAGCGCTTGATTGACCCGATAAACATGGGATGGGATTTTTTCCCATCCCATGTAGTTGTTGAGGGGGAGTCTAACACTCCCTCTTTTCCTTATAAATAGGCCTCCAGCTCCTCACTTTATTCATATACAAGAACACTTGAAAATAGCTTTAAGCTAAGATTTTCTCTCTAGATTCGACTCTATCTTCTTCCTTTATTGTGCGAGATTCTCAATGAGTTTGTCCAAATAATCGAAGAATTCTTATTGAAGGCTCTTTCTAAAGTGAGCCTTTAGGATTATTTTGGGGTTTGTTTTCGAGTGGTTTAGCAGCTATTTTCTACTGATGGGTTCCTCATCCTCGAGATTTTAGTCGGTGAAGATCCGTATGGATTAATCGTAGAGGCTCTTGTAGTTTGGAAGCTCATGCTAACGAAGTGTTGTCGAAATACTCAAAAGGAACACTGCTACCAAAAGAGAGAAAGCACTCATCAACTAGTAATGCTTCAATCTTTAGATGCTATGTCTCCTTTATATGGTTTATATACCTAAAAGCATCTATGAAACATTTTAACTTAGATTGTTTCAATCATGGCATGCTTAGGAGATCTAAAGGTTAATTTTAAATTTTTGAAATTCCGGCTTGCAACGATTGCATGTTCAATTACTGTCTTGATTAACCAGTAGTGGTATCAGAGCCTGCCTTATGCTATGCATGGTTGTTAATAATATTTTAAAATGTGATTTTCCATGAATTGATTAAAGTATGCTATGCATGACTTAGGGTTAAATTCCTATTATAAAAAATGATGTGATAACTAGATTAAGGCTTTGTTCAAACTTAGTATAGGTGATTATCATATAAAATTAGCAATGTTTTACTAAACATGTAAATGCTTCAATCGAGGGTTGTCCTGTACTTCACTTAATTAAAGAATGAAATCTTTAAATCATAATTTTCAATGGTACAATGAATCGAAGTGCCCATGGTGATTTTTGCAAAGATTGGACAAGGCTAGTCATTCACTTTAGGGGGCCTCTCCTACCTTGAAATCACCATCGGTATTAGATTCAAAAGTACCCAAGGGACTTTTATAACTCAGTCGATTTTTAGTATGGGAATTGGATTCCACGTATGGTTCTACAAACGTTTTAATTGTTAAATTATAACTTATAGACATAGGTGTAAGAACTTAAACATAGACCTTGTTTACTTTGAATGCTATGTGGAGTCTTAGCATAATGGAATGATTGTGATATACCAGTCCAGAGCATGTTCCCTTAGAGTTAATAATTCCTAATAGCCCAGAATTATTATTTCATAATCACATCCTTTGTATATGATCTATATTAGGGCGAGACCAGTAGCACCAATGAAATCCCTATAACAATATTAAGGTGGTTATTATCTTCCCGTCATTAGTTGTGATACGAACCTTATTAATGGATGTAAGAATATGAATAACATGCTTTCGTTTAAAATGTGTTTGATCATGAGACTAGATGGGATTAAAGCCTTAACCAAGAAGGGTTAGTTATCCATAATATTAGGGCTATTGCCGAAATGGAGGCACATATGAGTAGTCATATAATTGGGTACACATGTCTCAAGAAAGAGAACTCAAATAGATTATCAATTGCAAGAGATGCAAATGGACAGGTTCCAACCATGGTTATCTTGTTATGGCTTGACCTACGATAGTGGGGGTGATGATGAGTGGCTATGGATGCTACCTACTAAGGACAATTGTTTTGGCCAAATTTCCCGAATTTAAATAGAAGGGGCTATTTAAATGTCAAAAAAATAGTAGGAATTATGTGTTTAATAAAAGACCTTATATTAAATGCATGTACACATAATAATGTTTAAACAAATTCTATCTTATATCTAGGTTGAACAATGAATCCAAACATAAACCTCTGCCTGATACTTTACTCTAAATTGACAAGGATCAATTTTGACGACTGGTTCAATGTTCTTTGAAAGGAACTTGAGAAAAGCCACATGGATTATATTCTAGATAATTTTGAACCAATCAATCTTGATGATTATGCTTCTATCCAAGAGAAAGAAGTATATCATAAGCACAAGAGAGATGCTTTCGTTGTATCACTTGTGATGCTTGAAACCATGAGCTTGAAGCTTAAGAAACAACATGAAGGTATGGACTTAAAATCCATGCTGATTCATCTTAGAGGACTTCATGAGGGTATGAGAGTTGAATGGAAGGAAATTCTGAGATTCCTTTATAACTTTGGGAGAAATGATGGGATCTTCGCCACTAAACGATGCATAGAATACTTTCAATATTCGAGAAGATTGATTAAAATAGAAATAGAGAAAGATTCGAAGCATGACATACATCTTATGATAGAAACCCTATCTGATAAATATTCACCTTTTGTGAAAGATTATCTTATGTTAAGAAAGGCTGACAAAACATTTGAGTTTATCAGGAAACTTAAAAGATTTGAAGAAGGTCTAAAGGCTAGAGGAACAAGTAACTTGGAAAGCAAAGCTTGCATAAAAGGTAAAGGTTCAAGAAGGTAAAAAATGTGGTTATAAAAAAGGGGAAACCCAAAGGATTATGTTTCATGTGCAGAAAGCCCAAACATTGGAGATGTGATTGCAAAGCTCTGATTTGTGAATAAGTGAAGAAGAAGCTAAGTGAGTCATCTACTTCAGGTTTGTTCATGATAGAGAGTTTCTCTACAGCTCCCTATGAGTCTACTTGGGTATTAGATACTGGTTATGGTACTCATATCTATACTTCTGTGTAGGGATTGCGGAATAGTAGGAGGCTTGCAAAGAGGGAGATGGACCTAAGAGTTGAAAATGGAGCACAAGTTGCTACAACAGCTGTAGGAACATATAACCTTTGTTTGCCTAATGGCCTTCTTTTAGTTTTGAACAGTTGTTATTATATTCCTGCTATTACTAAAAATATTATTTCTGTTGTGCGTTTAGCAACAGAAGGATTTGAAATTTTATTTTTTAATAATAAATGTCAAATTCAGCATGATAATATTCTTTATGCTTGTGGAATATCTGTGGATGGCATATACGTTCTAGGTACTAAAAGTGAAATTCTAAATATGAACATAGTTAAGAAATTAAGAATAGATAATGAGAAATCCTCATACTTATGGCATTATCGTCTAGGCCAAATAAATGAGACTCGCTTAACCATGTTACATAAATGTGGAGACTTAGGCCCAATGGAATGGGTTTCCTATGGTGCTTGTGAACCTTGTTTAAAAGGGAAGATGACTAAGAAACCTGTCAAAGAAAAGGGTTAGTGTGCCACTAGTACTTTGGCAATAATACATTTTGATGTATGTGGTCTAATGAATGTTAAGACACATGAGGGTTTCATTTACTTCATAACCTTTATCAATGATTACTCACGATATGGTTATGTGTACCTTATGAGGCACAAGTATGAAAGTTTTGATAGATTCAAATATTCAAAACTGAAGTAGAGAAATAGCCTGGGAAAAGTATCAAGACCCTTCAATCTGATCGAAATACTTAAGCCAATAGTTTCATGATTATCAAAGGGATAATGGTATTTTATCCCATTGGACACCTCCTTATACGCCCCAACACAATGGAGTGTCAGAAAGGAGAATTTAAACCCTACTCGATATGGTTCGGTCCATGATGAGCCAAGCAGAACTCAATAGATCCTTTTGGAGTTATTCACTTGAGATCAAAATTTATATTCTAAACAAAGTTCCCTACAAATCAAATGATCAAACTCCATACGAGTTATGGTATGATAAGAAACCTGCTCTTTCTCAATTGAGAGTTTTGGGATGTCCTACTTATGTAAAGAGGATAAGTTTAGATAAGTTGGTTGCTAAGTTTTATAAATGTCTATTTGTAGGTTAATCTAAGGAGACTATAGGGTATTGTTCGCCACTTTTCTACTAATAAGTTTAATAGTTTATTCATAAGATTCGGCTATATATCAATGGTGCCAAAAACTTGTTTACGAAAAATATAGGTATTATCAGAACCTCTTCTCAAATAGAAAAATGATGATAACTGCAAGTATACAGTTGCTATGTAGTTTTAAAAAATATCGATCCCAAAGGGAAGGACTAGTTCTAAAGATCGACAAGGAAGATAAAATAAAGAATAAAATATAATAAAGTAAAGGTTAGGAAAGAAGGATTAGAATGAAAAATGAGTAAATATAGGTATGAAAGATTGGAGAACCTAAATATATAGATTTTCCCTATGAAATAAGGATAGCAAAGAAAGCATGCAAGTTCAACAAAGATGTTACAACTCATTAAACTAATCTAATAGACTCGGTTCTAAATACCCAGATGTTCAATCATTTGCCACAGAGTAGCACATAAAATGACTTTTCTAAACCTAGCGCAAATGAAGTAAGACAATTATATAACCTCAACAACGTCAATACTATGCTTAGTACGGGTCACTCTCACATAGCCATATTTAGCAAGTTACCATTCCAAAAATGTTGGCTCACTAAACAGCGTTATATCACAGATCCAGTGATTATACACGATATCATTAACCCCGAAATTACTCTTAAAATTAACTCCAACGCATATAACTTGATTAACATAAAAGACTTAACACGAAATACACATTATGACACATAGACATATCATAAACTTCAAAATAGAAAGTATAAGTAGAAAGCAAAGAAAAGTTGTAAGGTATGCAAGTGAAAGCTAAAGTTGATCAAACCGTATCCACTCATTAATGGGAGTCATCAATTCTCGCAATTCCTGCGTCAGCTTTGAATTTTGTCTCGGCCCATACAGAACCTCCGCTAGGATGCTATTCTTTTCGAATATCGAACAAACGAATATTGAAGAATGAAAACTTTTATTGATAAGTGATTTGCAAGTACACTTATACAACAATCGCTTGAGAATATAGAGAAATCTAGTGATTGAAACAAGGATTCGAATCACTTAAACATTTTCTCACTAACACTTATGAATGTAGCGAACTCTCTATCTATACACACACTATATTTCTCTCATGCACTCTAATATTTTCCCTCTCTAGTTGCCCACACTATGATACACTATGATGTACTCTAATGTCCATGAAATTTGTGAGGTTTTGAAGCCCTATTTATAGAGTTCGAAGGGTTGCATCTATTCAAATGAAGGGTTGTGACCATTGGTGAAAGATTGCATCTCTTCATTGTGATTAGTTGAGATGCTTTGATTTAATCCATAATGGATAAGCACCTTTTCATGATTGGTTGACTTCTAATAAGTGTCTTTTCACTGGTAGTTGATAGCGGTTGATCATGCTTATAAGGCGGTTGGTAGTTAAGAAGATAAAACTAGAAAACTATCCAAGTCACGACCGCGATATACTTGTCGTAACCGTGAATCTTTGATTGGCAGACTTCTGTTCTGAAGAAGAATAAGTAACGACCGTGAATTATTAGAATTGAATTTTCTTCAAAATGCTTCTTACAACTTCATCGATCTTTGACAGCTTTGATCCTAAGCCAAATCTTTAGTTCCACGCATCTTTTTGCACCTTTTTCACTCCTTTTTCATAGAATTCCACTTTAGATCATTTTACTCCCAAGATTTACCTAGTATTTGCATTTTCATAAAAAAAACTACATACCACATGAAATCTTTTATATGAAGTATAAAAATGACTTAAACTATAGTGTTTAGTGTGTAAAATTAATATGATAATAAGTGTAATCATACACTTATCAGGTATACCTTTTTATGATCCAAGGAACAAAAGTCCTTGTTTCTAGAAATGCTCAATTCCTCGAGAAGGAGCATATACTTGCGAATGGTAGTGGGAGCAATCTTGAGTTAGGCACTCAAGAAGATCAAATGGATAGTTAACTGATCATACCTATACCTATTACACAAGATAGTGTAAGCATGGAACAACCTATTATAACACCAACATTGCATAGGTCAGGCCGGGCTTCAATCGCTCCCGAGTGATACGGTTTTTTCATCACTGATGGTAAACATCTCTTCCTTATGGAATATGATGAGCCTAGGACTTACAAGGAGGTAATGGAAGGCTCAGAATTTGATAAATGGATTTCAACCATGAGATCGGAGGTGGACTCCATGTACGAAAATCAAGTCTGGAGCTTGATTGATGCTCCAAGTGGGATTAGGCCCATAGGATGTAAGTGGGTTTTCAAGAAGAAAACTGACATGGACAGTAACCTAGTTACCTATAAAGCAAGGCTATTGTAAAAGAGTACAGTTAAAAAGAAGGCATTGACTATGATGAGGCCTTTTCACCGGTAGCCATGTTAAAGTCTATCAAGATACTCCTTGCTATTGCCGCTCATTATGATGATGAGATTTGGCAGATGGATGTGAAGATAACATTCCTTAATGAGAATCTGGTCAAGGATGTGTATATGGCAGAACCCTAGGGTTTTACATCCAAATATGGCTCTAAGGTATGCAAGTTGTAGAAGTCCAATTATAGACTTAAGCAAGCATCAAGGAGTTGGAATATTAGGTTTGACGAGACAATATGAGAAATTGGTTTTATGTCAAACAATAATGAGCCCTATGTATATAAGAAGGCTAGTGGGAGTGCAATCGTTTTCCTTGTATTATATATCGATGACATATTATTGATAGGAAATGAAATTCCTTTTCTTCAAACAGTTAAGTCATGGTTGTCAAAGAAATTCTCCATGAAAGACCTTAGAGAAGCAGTTTTTATACTTGGTACTAAGATTTACTGAGATAGATCCAAAAGGCTGCTAGGTCTTTCACAAAGTACATACATAGATAAGGTTTTGTCTAGATTTAACCTTGAGCAGTCAAGAAAGGGTTATCTCCTAATGTCACACAGGATTAACCTTTCTAAATCTAAGTGTTCGAGAACACAAGAGGAGAGACTACGCATGAATGGAATACTCTATGCCTCAGCGATAGGGTCCATCATGTATGCTATGGCATTCACTCGACCTAACATCTCACATGTGTTGAGCGTCATGAGCAAATTTCAATCTATCCCGGGTGAGAAGCACTAGATAGCCGTTAAAACTATCCTCAAGTACTTACGCAGGAATAAGGATATGTTTTTTAGTATATGGAGAAGGTGATCTCACTTTGAAGGGATACACCGACATGAGTTTTCAATCTGATAGGGATGATTATAAATCCCAGTCAAGTTATGTGTTTATGTTAAACGGAGGGGTAGTTATTTGGAAAAGTTTCAAACAGGATATGACTACCGATTCAACCATGGAATCTGAGTACATAGCTACATTAAAAGAAGCTAACCAAGCTGTCTGGCTTAAGAGATTTATTGGTGATCTTGGTGTGGTGTCCAGCATTGTAAATCCAATAACAGTATATTGCGATAACAATGGGGCTATTACTTAAGCAAAGGAACCACGGTCTTGTTAGAAAAATGGACATGTACTTAGAAAATACCATCTCATTTCAGAGATAGTAGCCAAGAAATATATAGACTTAGAATACATCCCAACGGATCAGAATCTAGCAGATGGGCTAACTAAACTGTTGACTCAGTTAAGCATGACTAGCATGTTAACGAGTATGGTATCAGGTACATGGGCAATTAGCTCTAGTGCAAGTGAGAGATTGTTAGACATGATGTATGCCCTAGAGGGAATTAGGGTAATATATCTTTATTAGTTATAATGTACAAATGATTTCAAATTATTATTAATAATAATTAAGGCATCTTTGTTGTTTATCAGTGCTTTCTCACTGATATAATATAGTTATAATATTTAATATGTATATGCGCATTGATGAGACAAAGTCCATTGCTACTTCATAGCGTAAAAATGCAAGGACATATGGGAGCTGTGGTGTGAGAACTACACATACGTGTTACTATAAATAGTCTAAATATTTCTAGTCATAGTTTTATTGAGAATAGACATTAATGGAACAGACAGACTAGAATGTGTAGGCTTATTGATCGCAAGGTTTTGACTATACTCATTCCGATATGCTTATATTTGGTAAAGGTGGCAAAAACCTTATTCCTCACTTTTCTACTAATAAGATAAAAGTTCAAAATACGAATAGGTATTGTTAATACCGCTTATCAAATAGAAAAATGAAGACCACTACAAGTATACAATTTCGATGTAGTTTTAAAAGATATCAATCTCACAGGGAAGGAATTCAGTTCTAAAGACCAACTAGAGTTACAAAAACAAAAGAAATAAGATAATTTGTATTGGAGGTTTTGGATGGTAGACTGATGAAAAGATAGACACATGAACAGATTAGAGAAGATGTAAACTATATAGATATTCCCTAAGAACAAGTATAGTAGAGAAAAACATGCAAAATCATCAAGAAAAATTTAATACACTAGATAACTTCAACAAATACGATTCTAAACGCTCAAATATTCAATAATTCACCATATAGAAACACATGAAATGACTTTTCTAAATCTTGGGTAAATGAATTATGACACTTATAAGAACCTGGATAACAATAATACTATCACATAGCTATATTTAGCAAGTTACCACTCCAAAAATGTTGGCTCACTTAACAGTGTTATAATCATAGATCCACTGATTATACACAATCTTGTAAACCTCGAAATCACTCTTAAAGTTAATTCGAAGCATATAACTTTATTAATATAAATGACGTAAGATGAAATACTCATTATGACACATAGACATATCATAAACTTCAAAATAGAAAGTATAAGTAGAAAACAAAGTAAAGTTGTAAGGTATGCAAGTGAAAGCTAAAGTTGATCAAACATTATCCACTCTTTAATGGGAGTCGTCAATTCTTGCAATTCCTACATCTACTTTGATGGTCTCGACTCGTACAGAACCTCCACTAGGATGCTATTCTTTGTGAATATCGAACAAATGAATGTTGAAGGATGAAAACTTTTATTGATAAGTGCTTTGCAATTACACTCATATAACAATCGCTTAAATTTATGCAGAAATCTAGAGATCGAAATAAGAATCGAATTACTTATACATTTTTCTTACTAACACTTTGAACTAGTGAAATCTATACAATTTTCACTCTCTAATGTGTATCATATACCCTCTATATTTTCACTCTACCATATGCCACACACCATGCATGAAAATGGTTGGGTTTTGAACCCTATTTATAGAGTGTGAAGAGTTACGTCTATCCAAATGAAGAGTCGTATCCATTGGCCAAGAGTTACATCACTTCAATATGATTGGATACAAGTTTTCATCCTCATCTTCAATAGATAAACACCTTTTCATGATTGGATTACTTCCAAAAGGTGTCTTTCCATCTGATAGTTTGTGGTGGTTGATCATTTTTATCCGGTGGTCGGTAGTTGAGAAGAGTTGACCAATAACCGTCATAAGTCGCTGGCATGATATATGTATCACGATCGTGACTATTGGTTGGAAACTTTCTGCTTGCGAAGAGTAACAAATCACGATCACAAATGGGTGTCATGATCGTGAAATGTGTTTTTCTTCATGTTTCTTCTTTGCAACTTTACTAATCTTTGACAGCTTAGATCCTAAGGCAATTCCTTATGTTCCACGCATCTTTTTGCACCTTTTTCACTCTTTTTACATAGAATTCCATCTTTGATCATTTAACTCCCAAGATTCACCTAGTTTCTACACTTACATAAAAAACAACTACATACCACGTGAAATCTTTTATATGAAGTATAAAATGACTTTAAACCATATCATTTTATAATTGAAAATATTATGATAATAAGTGTAATTATAAACTTTTCACTTATTCCTTGGATTAGATCCAAGCAGTCGATCTCACGAGCTGAAGGTGGTACCTTGAGTTAACACATGAATGTATTTGGGTAATACATTAGAGACCGCTATAAGGCAGACACTCAGAAATAAATATATCCATGTGTTATGTGTCATGTCTTATTGCAGTAGCAATACAAGTATCCTCAAACCTGAGATACCTATTACCTTTTATAGGAGTTGCATACTTTGGGTTATACTTATTCTTACCCTGGCGATCAAGATGATACGGCTAATTATGGGTATAGCAATGATCACATGTTGGTAAGCTGTATTGTCAAGATGGGATCCATCACTCCTGATATAGTGATATAATGGGAGATGTACCTTAGGGCCCCTCGTTAAAGTGACACACTAGTATAAGATTGATATAACGGGTTTCTAGTCAATCTTGATAAATAATGGTCGAGTGGTTTTCTTTGTGAACAAGTCTAATTCCAAGATAGTATTACATGAGCTAACACTTAATTCGAGCTCAATAAACTAGATGGTACTTAACCTGATGGAAGGAGTGTATTATATTGGTTATTACTGCAGAACCAGATCAAGTCAAAAGCACCTGACATTTCAAGTATCAGGGGATCATAGTCCTTAGATAGAAAGCCAATTTGATTTTATAAGTGTATATTTACACTTATAATCATGTTATTTTCAATCATTAAACATTATGGTTAAAGTCATTTTATACTTCATATAAAAGATTTCACGTGGTATGTAGTTGTTTTTTATGCAAATGCAGGTACTAGGTAAATCTTAGAAGTAAAATGATTAAAGTTGGAAATCTATGCAAAAAGAGTGAAAAAGGTGTATGGAACTTAAGGAATTAGCAAAGGATCGAAGATATCAAAGAACGATAGAAATCGCAAAGGGGAATCATGTGGAAAAGGCATGTCACGATCATGACACATATATCGTGGTCTTGAATTGTTAACCTTCACAACAAAAAGTTGCCAGCCAAGTATTCTTGGTCACGACATACATTCGTGATCATGACATTGATGGTTTTTTGTCAACTCTTCTCTTCATTCAATAGTCGGATAAGAATGATCAACCGCCATCAACTATCAAATGAAAAGACACCTTTTGGAAGTCAACCAATCATGAAAAGGTGCCTTTCAATTATCGATGAGATCAAACCAATTCAACCAATCATAATGAAGCGGTGCAACTCTTCGCCAATAGATACAACCCTTCGTCTGAACAGATGCAATCCTTCATACTCTATAAATAGGGCTCCAAACTCCATAAATTCATATGTTGTGGTGTGGTGTGGCATATGGTATATGGTGTGTAGTGTGGTATACGTGCATACATAGTTTTAGAGAAAAAATCATGTAAATTTCGCTTCGTTCTAAGTTAGCGAGAAAATGTATAAGTGATTCGAACATTATTTCGATCACTAGATTTCTCTACATATTCGAGCAATTGTTGTATAAGTGTAATTGCAAATCACTTATCAATAAAATTTCTCATTCTTCAATATTCGTTTATTCAATATTCACAAAGAGTAGCATCCTAGCGGAGGTTATGTACGAGTCGAGACCGAATTCAAAGTAGACGCAGGAATTGCGAGAATTGATGACTCCTATTAAAGAGTGGATACAGTTTGATAAACTTTAGCTTTCACTTGCATACCTTACAACATTGCTTTATTTTCTACTTATACTTTCTATTTCGAAGTTTATGATATGTCTATGTATCATATTGTGTATTTCGTATTGAGTCTTTTATATTAATCAAGTTATATGCTTTTGAGTTAACTTTAAGATTGATTTTGGGGTTAACAAGATTGTGTATAGTCACTAGATCTGTGATTATAACACTGTTTAGTGAGCCAACATTTTTGGAATGGTAACTTGCTAAATATGGCTATGTGAGAGCGACCCGTACTAAGCATAGTACTATTGTTATCCAGGTTTATATAATCGTCTTAATTAATTTGCACTAGATTTAGAAAATTCATTTCATGTGTTTCTCAGCAATGAATAATTGAATATATTAGTGTCTTGAATCGAATATGTGAAAGTAGTCTAGTGTACCTAATATCTTTGATGATTTTGCATGTTTTCTTTGCTATACTTGTTCGTAGGGATAATCTATACTGATTTCTTCTAATCTAATCTATTTATACATTTATCTATTTATTTATCATCATATCCCAACCAACCTGACAACAATAAAATTATCTATTTTATTTTCTTTGTTCCATTACTCTTGTTGGTCTTTAGAATTGGTTCCTTCCATGTGGGATCAATATCTTTAAAACTACATCGAAACTGTATACTTGTAGTGGTCACCATTTTTCTATTTTGATAAGCGGTATTGACAACACCTATTCATATTTTTAACTTTTGTCTTATCCTTAGAAAAGTGGGGAACAAGGTTTTTGGCATCATCATAGAATATAAGCCCTCAAAATTAGTATAGTCAAAACCTTGCAATTATGTTTTTTGCGCCGTTGCGAGTGGTCCACAAATGAACATGAGTTGTTCTAAGTGGGGTCTGCGTGGCTACCTAGTAAGTTGAAAAGCTCACTGGATGCTATCTTATGGGGCAAGCCCACGTGCTAGCAGGCTATAAGGGCGCAAGCACTGCCCATGGTAGCGCCTGCGCAGGCCACAAGCCCAAGCTTGCAGCATAACAAGTGAAGCATGCTAAGGGCTTCCTTTGTTGACCTGTGTGGGTCACCATGACCTGCGCAACTAACGCAATAAACATGGGATGGGATTTTATCCCATCCCATGTAGTTGTTGAGGGGGAGTATGACACTCCCCATTTTCCCTATAAATAGGTCTCTAACTCCTCTCTTTATTCATATACAAGAACACCTGAAAATAGCTTTAAGCTAAGATTTTCTCTCTAGATTCGACTCTCTCTTCTTCCTTTGTTGTGCGAGATTCTCCAAATAATCGAAAAATTCTTCTTGAAGGCTCTTTCTCATGTGAGCCTTCAAGATTATTATCAGGTTGGATTTCGAGTGGTCTAGCAGCTATTGTCTAATGACTTGTTCCTCCTCATTAAGGTTATGGTTGGTGATGATCCGTGTGGAATAATCATAGAGGCTCTCCTAGTTTGGAAGCTTGTGCTAATGAAGTGCTATCGAAATACTTAAAGGAAACATTGCTACCAAAAGAGAGATAGCACGCATTAACTAGTAATGCTTCAATCTTTAGATGCTAGGTCTCTTTTATATGTTTTATAAACCTAAAAGCATCTATGGAACATTTTAACTTAGATTGTATCAATCATGGAATGCGTAGGAGATCTATAGGTTAGTTTTAAGTTTTTGAACTTTCACCTTGCAACAATTTTATGTTCAGTTACTGTCTTGATTAACTAACACATAGACAGCCCTTACGGGTTTTCAATCTATCGAACCTTGTCTTTAATTTTTGCTTGGACCGCTCTTTCACATTTTCAATCCAGTAGACTCATCTTTTTTCTTTTCTTTTCTTTTCTCTTTATTTTTTTTTGTTTTTATTGAACCATGATGTGATGGGATGTTTTCTTGTGATATTCTACGGTTGGCATGCAAGCAATCAAGATAAACATATGCATATATATTCATCAAGAATGACAATTCACTGATGAACTTAATTAGGGTATGAATGATTCAAATGATTTGACTCCTGACATCGATTAGCCCTTTCAGGTTTTCTAATCAATGTGCTTGCTTTTCTCCCAATGTCCTAAGTTTTGTTTGTGTCACCCTTTTCGAGTTTTCAACGTAGCGGATTATTCTTTTTATGTTTTGAAAAAAGGCCCTAATTTTTGCTCAACTAAAAGAGTGATAATTGACAGGCTAATTACTTTTTTATGTACTAATTTTTGCATGATTTATTTATTCAAATAGACGTAATAGCGTTTGATCCTATCTTACTTGATTCATATCCATGACTTCAATAACTTCTTCATTTAACATTTGGTCTCTCCTATCACTCTGTTGGCTTGAGGTATACATGGTGATGAGCGATGATGTCTTTTCAATTGTTCTTCCTACTAATTATTCCTTTATGGCCTAATAGAGAATGAATGGTTTTTCATTGTAGGAGGCTTCAGGACCTATATAAGACATAGTTTGATTCCATCAAATGCAAACAGACATTGTCTATTGGAACTCCTTTAATAGTGTGATGATAGGCCCACAAATGGTGATGAGCCGCATGATGAAGTTGTTGACACATTGAAATTGTTAACTCCTTCTTTGTATCTTCGACCTTGGCATTATGTTGGCCAACCATATCGGGGTGTTTAACTACTATGGGGAACTTAGCTTCAATTTGTTTTGTTACCTCTATTTTATCTCTTTCGACCCATTTTGGTCCCGATCATGTCATCTTCTGTTTGACTAACTTAATGGTTAGTGGAGATTTTTTGTTTGGCGATCTTTTGGTTGACCTCTAGCATGTGTTCATAGAACCAAGAAAACACTATCACATGTTGTTTAAGTACCTATGTTATCTCTCCTTTTTCCTCAAGAGTCAAATCATATGAAATTATAATAGGGGATTCATTTATACCCAAGTTAATTTCATGCGATGATGTGTCATGTATGCTAACAACATTATGCTCATGTTCACAAGAATGTGTGATGTCATCCGAAAGGACATCAAGCAAGCAAGCAAAGTTCGAAGCATTCAAAGATTCAAAATCCTCATTGGCAGAGTTTGTTAACATAAAAGAATTTAAAATACTAACTATTTCATTATTAGCATCCTCATCCTCCACATGCGGAGGGTGTTATTTCCCAATGGCCACCTTTTTCGTATTAGTGCTCATCTGTTGGTTTCCCCACAAGCGTGTCTAGGGATTCTATCCACTCAATTTTCTTAGCTTTCTTATACACCTCATTATAAGAAGTGAAAGTGTCGATCATGAGCCTTTGGCAGTAGACTAGCAATGCCCTAGCCAATAGCTTTATAATCATCTCAAACAGATTGAGCTTATCTTGAATAATTCCTTGGGTCTTTGTCTTTGTTTGACAGCCTTGAGATGTTGTATGGTGGTTTTTATTTTAGAATTGAAGCCACATTGCTCTTTTAGGGCCTTTCAAAGGCGCTTCAAGTCATGAGCTATTTTTAAGGGCAAGTTGTTATACCATTCATTGGTTGGCCCTTCGAGTGTAACAATAAAGAGTTTAGCCAACATTGTCAATGATTCTCATAGCTCTCATTATAGTCTGGTAATTGATCAAATGTGATAGAGGATCTTTTTCTCCCTTATACTTCACTAATCCCGGCATTACAAAGTTTTCGAGAAGCCACTAATCATCATGTGCTACCGGAGGGATCTGGTAGTAGTTTGGCTGGATATTTTGGAATTAGCTAGCATGAGTAGCCAAAAATTGTTGCCATTGTTCTACTATATTGGGAGGTAGATATTGAGAAACTATCCCGTAAGTCCCTTGTTGAAAATTGAGGTGAGGAGAGGTGAACGTTGCGGTCCTTTAGTTAAACTACCCTTGAGGCACTGTGGTGCCTCTAGGAGTGACCATAAAGTTGGGAGCAAATGATGTCTGGGTCATAATCGAATATTGCGATGGTTAGGCTGTGAAGTTTAAGCCTGTGCTGAAGGAGGATGGGGTACTCAGATTCTAAGGGACAATTAGTTGTGAGGGAAAGCTTTTAAGTGGTGGGATGAAACTATATAAAGGCATGACCACCCTTGTAGATAGTGCTAGTTAATGTTAACCTGAATGAAAGAGACCTAAGCCGACCAACTACTGATCAACTTGCCCCTGATCAAATTGATTTTGAGGTTGAGTAACCCGGAGTGCATTAGCTTGCCTTAACCCTGAATGATCATTACCCCTAGAAGTTTAACCTGTCTGAAAATGACTGAACTATCTCAAACCTTTACTGAATTGATTTGGTGCTTCGGATAGCGCTAACCTAGTTTTTCCATGGTTTCATTGAGGTTGCGAGGTTCCTGTGCCAAACTGAAGGCATTGGCGGGATTTTGGCAACCTGATGATTGGTGAGCATTGGGAGCAGAGTTCGGCTTCCAAGCCCTAGGATAGCCGGTAGTAATTGGATCTCAGACAATCCTGATTATCTCAATATTTAAGAGTCCATTTGAAGTATAGTTCTTTGGCTGATGTGAACGAAGGTGGAACTGTAGCGCTTGAGCAAGTTGATATTGTAGAGAATGATGCTTAGAGCATTGGCCATTTATAGACCAATGTTCAATGAGATTCGTTGGATAATTGGCACCTCATGTGAAATCTGCTCGTCTGTCCCATAACCACCTTAAGGATCCGTCATCCGAAACTCTGACCTGAACCAAAGACCGATCTCTGATTTGAACTAAAATTTGAACTTCAACCCGAACCCAAAATCTGAAGCCGAGTCTTCACTAGAATCAATGTGTGGAATACTCTTTGATGGAAAGTTCTCTTAGTAAGCTATGATGGGGGAAATCCGGACAAGGTGGGAAGTCGGCCTCTTCCAAACCTTAACTGAATCAAACGTAATATGGCATATTCATCAAATATGAAATGCATGTTTGACATACTTAATGTTGATGTGTGAAGTGCATATGATGTGGCTACATAACAAAGGGTTAAAATGTCGTGATGCGATAAAATTCATGTTTGTTAATCCATTTAAAATAAATAAGGTGTCATTTGTAATAAAGACATTACTCAAATGATAACAAGACCTGACCCATGTCGTGAGGGCTAGAGGTTAAGGTGATATTTATGTGATTTCGAGGGTTGTATTTTCCAATACACTTGGAATAAATAAGTTGATTACCGTAATACCCTATGGTAATAAGCTTGGTTTTAAAGTGTGACTTATTTTTTCCAATCCATTTGGAATAAACAGGTTGATTGCCGTAATATCCTTGTGGTAGTAGGCTTGGTTTTAAGGTGTGACTTATGTTTTCCAATCCATTTGGAACAAACATGTTGATTGCCGTAAGACCCATGTGGTAATAGGCTTGGTTTTAAAGTGTGACTTATGTTTTCCAATCTATTTGGAACAGATAGGTTGATTGTCGTAATACCTGTGTGGTAATAGGCTTGGTTTTAAAGTGTGACTTATGTTTGCCAATCCATTTGAAACAAACAGGTTGATTGTTGTAATACCTATGTGTAATAAGCTAGGTTTTAAAGTGTGACTTATGTTTTCCAATCCATTTGGAACAAACATGTTGATTGCCATAATACCCATGTGGTAATATGCTTGGTTTTAAAGTTTGATTTATTTTCCAATCCATTTGGAACAAAATAGTTGATTGCTGTAATGTGATAATAGGCTTGGTTTTAATGTTTGACTTATGTTTACCAGTCCATTTAGAACAAACAGGTTGATTGCCGTAATACCTGTGTGGTAAAAGGCTAGGCTTTTCTATAATTCGTAACTATGGCTCTTTCTCGTGTTGTGAGGTGGCTTCGTTTGGCTTTTACACAAATGTGCGAGTCTAGGTAAATAGTGCATTGTACTCTTAGGTGTAAAAATTGACTATTTTCTATTAATCTTAGTGAAGTGGGTTTATTGCCCCGAATGGGCAAAGGTTCGAGTGCCAAGCGGAAACCACCATACTTTGGGAATTTACGATCCTAATCATAGGTGACGCTATCTTAGCATATTTTCTAAACCTAGGGTGTGTGATATCGGTGTGACATTGAGTTTATGGTGCCATGATGACCCTCTCATAATCAAGTGTGTGCATAATTGTGTTTGCACAAAAGATTGTGGTTAGAAGGATGCTACATACGTTGTATGATAAAAGGAAAGCAGTAAACACATAGCACATAGCATGCAACGCACTTCCTCCAACCTTATATCCCCTTGTGTTTGCAAATGATACTTTCGCAAGCTTCTAGGTAAAATAGGGAATCCTAATCTTAAAGGCTAAGCCATCTAATGCATATGCTTTTGTTTGAAATACTGTAAGCTTGGATTTAACTCATTTATTAACTTTTCAATACACATCCAAAATCTTTTAAACTTTTAAGTTTATAGAAAAGATGTTCCCTAGCAGAGTCACCATTGTGAGAGGACGATGTTCAACTTGAACGGTCACCATGAGGCGTCGGCCCCGTGAGATGGGGTGTGGGGGTTTTCCTTATTGAAAAATGTGTGTTTTTTAAGTTCAAAGAAGGAAACTTGTTTGTGTAACAATTTTAATATACTCGAGATTAGAACCTCTAGCCAATGGTACTTAGAGTCGCCACCCGGATCAGCTCTTCCAGAAAAATTTGGTACAACTTATATCCGTTAAGCCTAAGCCATACCATAGTTCAGAGAATCAGGTCCAGGATGAGTTACTTACTTTGTCGTTATTTGAGTTAACATTATTCTCGTACGGAGACCACATTTATGATATTTCAATTTAATCCAGATATTTTTAGCTTATATTTTTTTATTATTTAGCGTGCATGCAGAAAGCTGTAAATAAAGTGCGAGAAAGTAAACACCTAGGAAAGTAAATGCGCCTAATACAAATCACCTATATACGTTGATATCTAACAAATTTTACATTTGATAAATGTGATACCTGAAGGAAGTTAAACCCTAACATACATCTATTCTAAAACTACCTTCATCCACAAAGGTTAGCACGGGGGATATTCCATAACACAAATATGTACCAAGTGTACCACGTATGGTCGATTTGGATTTTGGCAAGACCCATGTGGTTCAGGTAAAAACAACTGAGATTTCGAAGTTCTTATTTTATAAAAATGGTTCATTTTTATTTTCAACCATATTGGTCACTTTTATTAGTGAAAATGCCGCATGTTATGTTATTGGGTCAGTTATCCAGGAACTTGAGTTCCCTTCATGGGGGTGACCTAAAAAAATATTTCAAAATATAATTCTAGGCCCAACAAGCATAACATAGTTATTCTTTGGGTTAATAATGATAATAATGTCATCCATATCGTTATCGATTTCCCTGTGAAGGGCGATATCGATCTGGATGGCTCGAAGTGCTTCTGTTGCTACACCAAACCTTAATCAACATATTAATACATAAAAAATCATATATAACTCCTAAATAAATACAATTTAGAAGTTTTTCACCCCAATGATGCATTTCCAAACTTAGAAGGGTCTTAGTGGATGTTCCGAGCCTAAACGATTCGAATCAGAGCAAAAGGAAGCAAAACTTGATTCGACCAAAGCCATGTCGTTAATGACATCACAAGTGATGTTGTTAATAATATCATAATGTCATTAATGAAATTAGTGATGTTGTTAATGACATCGACATTCCAAACCTGCAGAAAATACATAGAAATAGCGGAAACAACAAAACAATTCAAACGATCATAACTTTTCCTATACTTAACTGATTTGGAAGATCTTTATCATTACGTAAAGCTCAAGATGTGTAGAATATTTTTATGTAAACAAAATACTAAAAAATATTTGAAATCATATTGAAAATCTCAGAAAACAATTTGGAACATGAAAATGGAAATAACCGAAAAGTAAATGAAACTTCAAAAAGGAAAGCATATATGTAAGCACAAACTCTAGGAAATCAGAGGCTTACCCTATAGTCATGAATCCACTTTCTTTAAGGTCTATGAAGTCCTTCGAGAAGCTATCCTTATTTCTTTTCTGTTGGATTTGGTTATTGGTTGGTGATTTACCGAAAATCTTTGGAAGGGATATATTTCTTACCAAAGTAATTATTTTAAGAGGTGTAGTAAACTTCAAGTGAGTGATAAAAATGTTGTATACTCTCCATTTAAGTCTAAACCTCAAGCATTGACCAAGTGCTCTCTAAATAACAAGTTTGCTAAAATGATCTCTAAACCTCAAGCTTTGCATAAAAGATGAACTAAACCTCAAATTTACTTAAGAAATGAACAAGTGGACCTTTGTGACCCAAGTTTATGCCCTTTCCATGAACTTAAACTAACTAACATGAAATTCCCAGTGTTGGTGATTAAGGCTTCTTCTTATTTGGCTCAAGAACACTCAAGAATATAAGAGGGAATACTCTCTAATACTCTTTAAATATCTTACTTAACTTGATGGAAGGAGTGTATTAATTGGTTACTATTGTAGAACTAGATTAAGTCACAAGTACATGATGTCATTAGCATCGGTGGATCATAGCCTTTGCTAGAAAGCCCATTTGATCATCTAGAGTTATCGGGTTCCATTTCGGTCTAGAACACTGAGCCTAAAGGTTACCGGAGGGGATGCCAAGTTTATGCTAACCTCTAGCGGCTCTATACTTTAGGATCCCATGAGTTCAGATACTTTGGGTCTTTACCGAACAAAGTAAAGAACTTATAGGTCTACATTGAGAATTAAAAGGGAAAAGGTCAAACTCAATTCGATGAAATAATAATTGGTTGGACCAATTAATAATTAAAAAGGATTAAAAGGAGGAGCTTTGGGTAAAATTTCATTGGGGAGAGAAAGGAATTTTTCCTGTTGTAAGTGGGTCCCACGAATACGGGATGTTCGAGGGTGGGGCCTTTGTGGCTACCCCGCAAGTAAAAACTACTCGCGAGCCACTAGCATGCACTGGCACTGGGCCAGTGTATGCTAGTAGGCTTGTAAGCACTGCTTGGCAGCCCTTGCGCAGGCAATGCCATTAGGGCTTACCTTGCGCGGTTACATAGAGCTCGCATAAGCGGGCTGTGTGAAGCATGTAAACTCATGAAGCCTAGGGCTCCACATGTGTGACCTACTTTTGGGATGGGATTTTTCCCAT
This sequence comes from Euphorbia schlechtendalii, assembly GCA_949673415.1. Taxonomy (NCBI): domain Eukaryota; kingdom Viridiplantae; phylum Streptophyta; class Magnoliopsida; order Malpighiales; family Euphorbiaceae; genus Euphorbia; species Euphorbia schlechtendalii. The sequence goes on along the minus strand of CATIWQ010455355.1, from coordinate 12,715 downwards.
CCCACATTACTAATTAGGAGAGCTTTCAGCTCCCCTTCTTCCTATAAATAGCCTCCTTCTGCTCCTTTGTTTCTCACTTCAGACAAGCCTTCCTTCTGATTTTTGACATCTTTTCTTCACAATTTTTTTACAAGATCCTCCATTAGTTTCTCCGATGTTGCAAGAATTCTTTTGATGGCTTATTCAATTATGATGAGAGCCTTCTCAATAATACTTTGAGTTGGTCTTCAAGTGATCTAACAACTGCTATCTACCAATAGGTTTTTCCTCAACGGCAGGTTTTGGTCGGTGAACATCCATATGGATCAATCATAGAGGTTGTCCTAGTTTAGAAGTTAGGTTTATTTTAATAAGTTTTATAAACTTGTGAACATCAATGGAATGTTTTAACTTAGATTATATCAATCATGGCATGCTTAGAAGATCCTTTAGGGTAGATTTAAGTTTTGAAATTCCTCCTTGGATCACTATATCAAGGATGATGGATCCCATCTTGACTACTCGGCTTACCAACGAACGGTCATCACTATAACTGTAATCACATGTATCATCTTGATTACTAGTGTATGAATAAGTATGACCCAAATTATAGCAACTCTTGCAAAAGGTAACTAGTATCTCAGGTTTAAGGATACTCGTACTGCTACTACAATAAAAGTTGACACCAACACATGGATATAGTTACTTTCGAGTGTTTGTCTTACAATGATGTCTAATGTATTACCCAAACACATTTTTATGTTAATCAAGGTACCACCTTCAGCTCATGGGATCATTTGCTTGAATTCAATCCAAGAAGTAAACCTACACATGCTAATCTGTCAGCTTCAATGATGTCCACTATCAATGAAACTATGACTATGGATATTTAGACATTCCACAATTAGACATGTGTGTAGCTCTCACTCCACATAGCTCCTACTATGTCCTTGCACTTTCACACTATGAAAAAGTTAAATAATTTGTCTTTTTATATTAGTGAATATATACACATACATAATAGCGTATATTTAATTCCAATAGTTACATAATTAAAAATAATCATCGACATATAACATAGATGCCTTATTATTAATAAAGAATAATCCAAAACTATTTGTACATTAGTGACTAATAAAGACATATTGCCCTAATTACCTCAAGGGCATAAATCATATCTGATAAACTCCCTCTTGTATTAGAGTCAATTGCCCATGTGCTTCATGAAATACTCGTTAACATGCAGGTCATGTTTAACTTGAGTCAATGGCTATGGTAGCCCATTCGCTCGATTATGATATGTAGGGATGTATTATAAGCTTATATCCTTTCTAGAAATCATCTCTTGAATTAGATGGTACTTTTTGAGTACATGTCCATTTCTCTAACGAGACCGTGGTTCCTTTGCTTGTTAATTAAGATAGTAATTGAACATGCAAACTTACAAGGCAGAATTACAAAACTTAAAATTAAACCTAAAGGATCTCCTAAGCATGCCATGATTGATATAACTTGAATTGAAACGTTCCATAGATGTTCATGGGTTTATAAACTTATTGAAAGAAACATAGCATCTAAGTTAAGAGCATTACTAGTTGGTCGTGCCTTCTTTTGGTGTAGTGCTCCCTTAGAATAATTCGACAACACTCCGCTAACACTAGCCTCTATGATTGATCCACATAGATCTTCACTGACAAAAACCTTCCTTTGAGGAAAAACTTCTTAGTAGATAGAAGCTGCTAGACTACTCGAAAACCAACATGAAAATATAACTTAGAAGGCTCTCTTAAAAATATGAATGAGCCTTCAAAATAATTCTTGCTTTGATTGAGAAACTTGTGGAGAATCTCGCAAAAAGCTCACGAAGAAAAGATGTCAAAAATTAGATTGAAGGCTAAGCTAAAGAAAATTGAAAAGGAGAAGTGGACCACTATTTATAGTGGGAGGGGAGCAAAAAGCTCCTCTAAATTAGCAATGTGGGATGGAAATATTCCCATCCTATAAGGGTTTATGCGCAGAGCAGTTGCGTAGGCCCCACCCATTAACATCCCGTGTTCGCAGAGCTCACTCCCAATGGGATAACTTTCCTTTCTCGCCCATGTATAATTTTAAAAAAACCCCATCCTTAAACTTTTAATTATTATTTTATCCAACCAATTAATAATTTATCCAATGATTTTGACCTTCTTAATATTTTCAGCATAGTAATGCGTTCTTTACTTGGTTCGGTAAGGACCTATAGTGTGTGACCTCATAGGATCCCAAAGTATAAAGATGCTAGAGGTTAACCTGAACTTGGCTTCCCATCCAGGAACCTTTAGGCTCAGTGTGCCAGACTAATATGGAACTTGATAACTCTAGATAACTAAATTACCTTTCTAGCAAAGGTGTATGATCCCCCAATACTCGGAAAGTCACGTGCTTATGACTTGATCTAGTTATGAAATAGTAACCAATACAATAAACTTCTTCCATAATGTGAAGTACTATCTAGTTTATTGAGCTCTGATTAAGTGTTATCTCATGTAATAACCGTAGCTATCCTAGAATTAGACTTGTTCACAAAGAACACCACTCGCCATAATGAATCAAGATTGATGAGAAACCCATTTTATCAATCTTATACTCTAATCAAAGGTTTATGAGTGTGTCTCTTTAACAAGCGGCCTTAAGGTACATCTCCCATTATATCACTATATCAAGAGCAATGGATCCCATCTTGACTACTCGACTTACCAATGAGTGATCATCATTATACATGTAATCACCCGTATCATCCTAAACACTAGGGTATAAATAAGTATGACCCAAAGTATAACAACTCCTACACAAGGTAACCTGTATCTCAAGTCTGAGGATACTTATATTACTATTGCAATAAGACATGAGACCAACACATGGATATAGTTATTTCCGAGCATTTTTCTTATAGCAATCTCTAATGTATTACCCGAATACATTCATGTGTTAACTTAAGGTACCACCATCAGCTCGTGAGATCAGCTGCTTGGATCCTATCCAAGAAATAAGCCTACACATGCTAATATGTCTACTTCATTGATGTTTAGTCTCAATGAATGTATGACTATGGATATTTAGATAATTCATAGTAACACGTGTGTGCAGTTCTCACACCACCTAGATCCCACTATATCCTCGCACTTTCACACTTTGAATTAATCATGGACTTTTTCTTATCAATGCACATATATATAATAATAACACAAACATATATGATACCAGCAAGATTATAATTTAAGTAAACATTGATAAACAACAAAGAATCCTTTATTATTGATAATAATAATCTGAAAACTGTTTGTACATTACAACTAGTAAAGATATATCACCCTAATTACCTCTAGGGCATACATCATGTCTAACGATCTCCCACTTGCATTAGAACCAATTACCCATGTGCTTCATGCCATACTCATTAACATGTTGGTTATGCTTAACCTAAGTCAATGGCTTCGTTAGCTCGTTCGCTATTTGATCCATAGTGATGTATTCTAATCTTATATCCTTTCTTGCTACTTTCTCCTAAATGCAATGGTATTTTCTGAGTACATGTTCATTTCTCTGACGAGACCGTGGCTTCTTTGTCTGAGTAATAGCCCCATTGTTAATGTAATAGACCGCCATTTAATTTACGATGCTAGACACTACACTGAGATCACCAATAAATCCCTTTAACTAGATAGCTTGCTTAGCTGCTTCTAAAGCAACTATATACTCAGATTTGGTGGTTGAATAAGTAGTCGTATCTTGTTTGAAACTTTTCCAAACAACTGCCCCCTCCATTTAACAATAACACCTAACCAGATTGGGACTTATAATCTTCTCTATCAGACTGAAAACTCATGTTAGTGTATCCCTCCATAAAGAAATCACCTCTCCGTATAACATAAACATATCCTTAGTCCTACGTAAGTAGTTAAGGATATTTTTAATGGCCATCCAGTGCTTCTCACCTGGATCAGATTGAAATCTACTCATGATGCTCGATGCATGAGAGATGTCAGGCCGTGTGCATACCATAACATACATTATGGATCCTATCGCTGAAGTATAGGGTATTCCATTCATGCATAGTCTCTCCTCTTGTGTTCTCGGACACTTAGATTTAGAAAGGGTAATCTTGTGAGACATTGGGAGATAACCATTTCTTGACTGCTCAAGCTTAAATCTAGCCAAAACCTTATCTATGTATGTACTTTGAGAAAGACCTAGTAGCCTCTTAGATCTATCATGGTAGATCTTTATACCTAGTATAAAAGTTACTTCTCCAAGGTCTTTTGTGGAGAACTTCTTTCACAACGATGACTTTACTATCTGAAGAAAAGGAACATCATTTCCTATCAGTAATATGTCATCGACATATAATACAAAGAGAACGATTACACTCCCACTAGCCTTCTTATATACACAAGGCATATTAGTGTTTGGCACAAAACCAATTTCTCAGATTGTCTCGTCAAACCTTATATTCCAACCCCTTGATGTTTGCTTAAGCCCATAAATGGACCATTGCAACTTGCATACCATCGAGCCATCCTAAGATGTAAGACCTTCGGCTTGTATCATATATACATCCCTATCCAAGTTCTCGTTAAGGAAAGCTTTTTTCACATCTATTTGCCAGATCTCATAATCGTAATGAGCAGCGATGGCAAGAAGTATTCTAATGGACATTAATAGGTCACTGGTGAAAAGGTTTCATCATAATCAATACCTTCTTTTTTTACTATAACCTTTTGCAACTAGCCTTGCTTTATAAGTAATCACATTACCATCCATGTTAGTTTTCTTCTTGAAAATCCACTTGCATCTAATGGGCCTAATCCCACTTGGAGCATCAACCAAGTTCCAAACTTGATTTTCGTACATGGATTCCATCTCTGACTTCATGGTTGTAAATTATTTGTCACACTCTGAGCCTTCCATTACCTCATTGTAAGTCTTGGGCTGATCATCCTCTATGAGGAATATATGCTTATAATTAGTGATGTAATAAACATATCTCTCAGGAGCGATTGAAGCCCAACCTTATCTACGCAATGTTGGTGTTATAATAGGTTGTTCCATGCTTACACTTTCTTGTGTAACAGGTGTAGGAACAATCAGGTGATTGTATGTTCAATCCTCTTGAGTGCCTAACTCAAGTTTTCTCCCACTAGCTTTCTCAAGTATATGATCCTTCTTGAAAAATTGAGCAATTCTAGAAAAAAGTACCTTTTGTTCCTTGGGATTATAAAAGGTATAACCCATAGACTCCTTAGGGAAACCTACAAAGAGACACCTGTTAGACTTAACACCCAGCTTATCTAAACTTGTCCTCCTTATATAAGCAGGACATCCCCAAACTCTCAAGTGAGAAAGAGTTGGTTTCTTACCATACCACATTTCATATGGTGTGACATGTGTCAAATCTGTAAAAAATAAAATAAAACTCATTTACTCTTAAACAAATGAATTTCGTAGTAGCGGTAAATTGTATCATCTCCTCAAGGGTAGAACAATTAATTTTTATCGATTATGATCAGGAAATAAATGCAAAAATAAACTAACAGGGGGATTTAAAGTTTGATTTAATTTGCGAAATTAAATATTAAAGAGACGAGAAAAATATATGTTAAAAAGTTGTTCTAGTCGAGGATAATCTCGGCCAAATCGTCATCGATTACTGATATAAAAATTGGGTTTCGAAAGGATCAACTAGTTGGCTTTAACCATGAAATAGCACAATTAAGTTCTTTTCCTAAAGATGGATTTGATTGTAGAAATAGCTAAATCAATATCCTCGATTTCACGATGCACTTGTGGAAATAGCCGACAAGATTTAATCGTTAAAAAGCGTTAAGATTTGAAGAACCAACTTATAACCAAATATTCATGATTGCACGAAGAATTAGTTCAAAACGAAGAAACCATGAAAACTATAAGAATTCGATTGTCACAAACTTTTCACCGAGTTATGAAATAACATGAACTCAATGCAAATGATGGTTCATTATAAATTCAAAAACAACAATTGGCCAAATTGCAATAGTTAAATATATAATGATAAAAAGTATTGCCGATTACTTTGAAAATTGAAAATCGAAAGATAAGTTAAGAACAAAGCCTCACAATTACGATTAGCCTCGATATTAATCCCCAATAGAAAGAAAGGAAAGTTAGTTGTTCATGATAGATAAAAAGAAAATGGAAGTTTTCATTAAAATTAAAAGTAGCAAAACAGAATAGAGATCACATTCAAATTGTTAATCAGCTAGCCAAAAACGAGATCCCCTAGTCTGCCAGAATACAAGTCCTCAAATAAGATAGAAAATCTAATCTCCTAATTAGGCAAGAAGTCTACCTAAATCAAAACATTAAAATCTTTTAATCTAAATTCCTAACTTATCTAAAAAAAGAATAAATAAAAATAACAAAATAGGAGGTCCCTAATTAAGCAATAAATCTTCTCAGAATAGAACTCTAGTTGATCGAATTAATTCCAGTTTTGCTTCTGTCCGCAGCCTCTTACCCTTGACTCTAGGCTAACTCTAAACAACTACTACTTCTTCAACAGACTACTGCTTCCCTAACGTCAATGTTAACCTTGACTCCATGTTAATTCCATGTCTTTGAGATTTCTCCACAGAATCATCCAATACCTAATTTTGCACAATTTAACCACAAAATCAGCAGTAAACCATTCCGAGAGGTATGGTAATTGATAATAAAACATGCTGAAATTGCAAGTTATCAAAATCCCCCACACTCGCCTTTTTCTTATCCTTAAGAAAATATCAAATATCAGGAGAGAAACAAATTTAAACCAAGAAAAGATTTCATTCACTTTCCCAAAACATGACTTCTTTCACCAAAAATTTTGATAGAATTCCTTTTTAAGCTCTAAACACCCAACTAAATAATTTCCTTAAGAAAGTATTTCACCTAGCTCAGAACTCGATCTTTTTCAAGAGTTAAGGGCCAAAATAAATTCCAACCTTATTATATGTTTTGCTCGGTGGGATTCCTAGACACATATTTTTTTATTTTTCTTCTTTTTTTTAGAGTTAGCCAGTTTCAAATCATCTTCGAGATTTCTCCACAGAATCATCCAGGTTAATTCCAGTTCTTTAAGATTTCTCCACGGAATCATCCAATACATAACTATGCACAATTTAATTACAAAATCAACAGTAAACCATCCCAAGAGGTGTGATAATTGATAATAAAACATGCTAAAATTGCAAGTTATCATGGTGTTTGATTAAATGATTTCGAGGGCACTGTATTTAGAATATAAACTATGCTCTCAAGTGCATAACGCTAAAAGGATTTGCTATGTTCTTCTTGGCTCATATTTGATTGAACCATATTGTGCAAGCTTTGATTTCTCCTTTTCGACACTCCATTGTGTTGGGGTGTCTAAGAAGGTGTCCACTAGGATAAAATACCATTATCCCTTAGATAATCCTGAAAATCTTGGCTTACATATTCCCCACCTCGATCACATCAAAGGGTCTTGATACTTTCCCTAAGCTATTTCTCTACTTCAGTTCTATACTCTTTGAATTTCTTAAAGGTTTTAGACTTGTGCCTGATTAGGTACAAATAACCATATCACGAGTAATCATCGATACAAGTTATGAAGTAGATGAAACTTTCATGTTTTAATAGTCATTGGACCACATACATCGGAATGTTTTATTTTGAAAATACGTTGGGGCATGCTGATCCTTTACTTTGAAAGGTGTCGTAGTCATCTTCCCCTTTAAACAAGGTTTGCACACCCCAGAGGATTCCCATTCCATTGGGCCCAAGGCCACTAAGTGAATGAATGCTATATGTCCCTACAGTTGTTGAACCAACCTGTGCTCCATTTCAAAATCTTAGATCCATTTCCCTCTTTGCAAACCTCCTACTGTTCCACAACCCCTACACAGAAGTACAAATATGAGTACCATAACTAGTATCTAATACCCATGTAGACTCACAAGGAACTTTAGAGAAACTCTCTTTCATGAACATGCCTGAAGTAGATGCATCCCTTAGCTTCTTCTTCACTTGTTCAAAAATCAGAGCTTTGTAATCACATTTATAATGCTCGAGCCTTCCACACATGAAACATATCCCTTTGGGCTTCTCCTAATGATAGGTTTTAAACTCTTACCTTTTATGCAAGTCTTGCTTACCAAGGTACCTGTTCCTCTAGCCTTCAAACCATCTTCAAAACTTTTAAGTTTTTTAATAAACTCATATGTCTTGCTAGTCTTTCTTGACATAAGATAATCTTTCATAAAGTGTGAATATTTATCAGATAAACTCTCTATCATAGTCTGTATGTCATTCTCGGATTCTTTTAATTCTTATCTGAGTCATTCTCTTTGAATATTCAAAGTATTTAATGTAACTCTTAGTGGCTAAGATCCCATCATTTCTCCCAAAGGTATAGAAGAATTTCAATATTTCATTCCATTCAATATTCATGCCCCTCATGAATTCTTCTTAGATAGATCAACATGGATTTTAGATCCATACCATCATGCTGCTTCTTAAGCTTCAAGGTCATGGTTTCAAGCATCACAAGTGAGATCACAAAAGCATCCTCCTTATGCTTAAGATATGCCTCTCTCTGTTGGATAGAAGCCTCAACATCAGGATTAACTAGTTTAGGATTATCTAAAACATAATCCATATTGCTCCTCTCAAGATCCTTTCTCAAAGACTTGAACTAGTTGTCAGAATTGATCCTTGTCAACTTATTATCAAGTATCGAATGAAGATTTACGTTTGGATTCATTGTTCAACCTAAATATAAGATATAAATTGTTTAGACATTAGTATATGTACATGCATTTAATATAAGGTCTTTAATTAAACACATAGTTCCTACTATTTTTATCGACATTCAAATATCCCCTTCTATTAAATTTGGGAAATTAAGTCCAACTAATTTTCCTTGGTAGGTAGCATCCACAGCCATTCATTAGGACCCTCGCTAAAGTAGGTTAAGCCATAACAACACAACCATGGTTGGAATCCATTCATTTTCACTCCATGAAATTCCATTTGAGTTCACTTTCACAAGACGTGTGTACCTAATTGTACGACTCCTCAAATATGTCTCTAATCCAGCATTAGCTCCACTAACATGGAAAACTAACTTATTTTGGTTAAAGCATTAGCACCATCTAGTCTCATGACCAAACACATGTTAAGGGAAAGCATGTTGTACATGTCTTTACATCCGTTAATAAGGTTCTTATCTTGACTTATGATGAGATGATAATTTACCACCTTAATATTGTTGTAGAGATTTTATTGGTGTAGTTGATCTTGCCCTAGTCTAGGTCTTATACGATGAATATGATTATGATAGGAATAAACCTTCAAAAAAATTATCATGAATGCTAGAGAAACTCATGCAGGATCTTGCGAAAACTCGTAGGAAAAAGGAGTCTAAACTCACAAGAAAAGCTGAGTTGAATTATAGAAAAGAGAAGGAAGGAGGCCACTATTTATAGTGGGAGGGGAGCATCAATGTGGGATGGGGAAATCCCCATCCCATATACAGGTTAACGCGTGAAACTCCATGCTCCGTGAGTCAACCCAAGCGCACAGCCCACTTTGGTGGGCAGTGCATGACCTCCAAAGGAAGGCAACACGGGCTTCCTGCAAGCCTCACTTGAGGGCTTTTTGGTGGGCCTACACTAGAGGCCCATGCAAGCGTTGCCAAGAAGCACTTACGAGACTATAGCCCACTATCATGTGGTGCCTTAAACTAGCGCATGCTACAAGCCCACGGGCACTTTTATGCTCTCATGGTTGTGATGTAGGCCCCACTGATAATTGTGTAATTACACTTATTATCTTGATATTTTTACTCATAAAATGATGTAGTTTAGAGTCATTTAATACTTCATATAAAAGATTTCAAGTGGTATGTAGTTGTTTTTTATGCAAGTGCAAAAACTAGGTGAATCTTAGGAGTGAAATGATCAAAGTTGAAATTCTATACAAAAAGAGTGAAAAAGGTGCAAAAAGATGTGTGGAATGCAAGGAATTGGCTTAGAATCAAAGTTGTCAAAGATCGGTAAAGTTGCAAAGAAGAATCATGAAGAAAAGCATAAGTCACGACCATGTCACGGTCGTAATTCCTACTCACGATTGGCCAAATCACGCTCATGACTATCTATCATGATCGTGACTTATCATTCTTCTCAAATAGTTAATTACTAACTTACATTCACGATCAAGACATGTATTTCACGCTCGTGAATCATGACGGGTTTGATAAACTCTTCTCAACTTTCAACCGTCGGATAAGAATGATTAATCGCCATCAACTATTAGATGAATGGACACCTTTTGGAGACAGTGCAACCATGAAAAGGTGCCTATCCATTGAAGATAAAGATGAAATCTTGCATCCAATCACATTGAAGATGATGCAACCCTTCACCAATGGACATGACTATTCGTTTAGATAAATGCAACATTTCACACTATATAAATAGAGGTTCTAATCAACCATTTTGTGCATAGCCAGCAGCAGATGGTATGAGAATACATGTATGGCATGATAGATAGAGAGTGAAAGTTATACAGATTTCTCTAAGTTCAAAGTGTTAGAGAGAAAAATGTATAAGTGATTCAATTCTTGTTTCAATCACTAGATTTCTCCACAAATTCGAGTGATTGTTGTATGAGTGTAATTGCAAAGCACTTATCAATCAAAATTTTTGTTCTTCAACATTCATTTGTTCAATATTCACAAGGAAAACATACTAATGGAGGTTATGTATGAGTCGAGACAAAATTAAAAAAGATGCAGGAATTGAGGGAATTGACGACTCCCATTGAAGAGTTGATATTTACTTTGTTTTCTACTTATACTTTCTAATTCAAAGTTTATGATATCACTTATATTAATGAAGTTCTATGCTCTCAAGTTTACTTTAAGAGTAGTTTCGGAGTTAACAAGCTTGTGTATAATCACTGGATCTGTGATTATAACGCTGTTTAGTAAGCCAACATTTTTGGAGTGGTAACTTGCTAAATATGGCTATGTGAGAGCGACCAGTACTAAGCATAGTATTATTGTTGTCCAGGTTTTTGTAAATGTTATAATTCGTTTACCCTAGATTTAGAAAAGTCATTGCATGTGTTGCTCTGTGATGAATTATAAGATATTTGGGCATCTAGAACCGAGTTTGTTGAAGTTATCTAGTGCATAAAACATTCTTGATTATTTTTCATATTTTACTCCTCTATACTTGTCCTTAAGGAATATCTATATGCTTTGCATCTTCTCTAATCTATTCATGCATTTATCCATTCATCAGTCTACCATTCAAAACCTTCAACTTATTTTATTTTCTTTTGTTTCGTAACTCTAGTTGATCCTTAGAACCAAATTCCTTCCCTATGGGATTGATATCTTTTAAAACTACATCGCAACTGTATACTTGCCGTTATCATCATTTTTCTATTTGATAAGCGGTACTGATAACACCTATTCATATTTAGAACTTTTATATTATCAGTAGAAAAGTGGTGAACACCCACTCATAAACAACCCGTGTTCATGTAGCCCACTCATAATGGGAAAAATACCTTTGCTCCACTTTGTATAATTTTTCCAAATCTCTTTTAAATATTATTTAGTCCTGCCATTTAATAGTCTATCCAAAATAAGTTTGACTCTCCCTTCTATTCTCGATATAGACCCTATTTATAAGTTCTTTATATAATCCATTGAAGGTTCAATGTGTGTGACCTCATAGGATCTTAAAGTATAGAGCCGCAAGAGGTTAACCTAAACTTATCTTCTCATCCAGGAACCTTTAGACTCATATTTTTTTATAGATATGGAGCTCGATAACTCTAGATGATCAAATGGGCTTTCTAGCAAAGGTATATAATCCTTCGATAATTGGAAAGTCATGTTCCTGTTACTTGATCTGGTTTTACAATAATAACTAATATAATATAATCCTTCCATCAGGTTAAGTACAATCAAGTTTATTGAGCTTGGATTAAGCTTATGTAATAGCCATAGCTATCCTTGAATTAGACTTGTTCATGAAGAACACCACTTGCCTTTATGAAGTGAGATTAACTAAAAACCCGTTCTATCAATCTCATACTTTGATAAGAGGTTTATGAGTGTGTCACTTCAAAAAGAGGCCTTAAGATACAACTCCCATGATATAACTATATCAGGAGTGATGGATCCTATCATGACTAATCGTCTTACTAATGAACCCGTAATCACCTGTATCATCCAAATCACCATGATATGAATAAGTATGACACAAAGTATAGCAACTCCCACATAAGGTAACAATTATCACAGGTCTGAGGATACTCTTACTGTTACTACAATAAAATGTGATACCAATACATGGATATAGTTATTTCTAAGTGTCAATCTTATAGCGGTCTCTAATGTATTACCTGAATACATTCATATGATAACTCTAGGTACCACCTTCTACTCGTGAGATCGGTTGCGTAGATCCAATCCAAGGAGTGAGCCTACACATGCTAGTCTATTTGCTTCATTGATGTCTAGTCTCAATGAAATACTAAATAGGGATATTTAGACTTTTCATAGTAATACGTGTGTGTAGTTCTCACTCCACATAGCTCCCACTATGTCCTTAAACTTTTACGCTATGAAATAGTCACAAACTTTGTCTTATTATATCAATGAATATATACATGCATATATATA